>CM076580.1:888243967-888417278 GCA_034641835.2 Pinus albicaulis
GATACTTCTTGAGCCCTACACATCATGATGGGAGGTTTTTTCCTACCACCTATTTGGATCCTTATGGGATCAACTTGGTCATTGAGGAGATTTCATTTCAATATCCCATGAAATGAAAAAACAAAAATTTGATTTGGGAGGATGGTAGTCTTATTTGGAAGGGCACCAAGGTGGAGCATGATAGGAGATACCCACATTGGTATTAATGGGGGTGGATGGAAAGAAAGAATCTGGTAAGCTACTTGCAAATTTATGACACCGGGTAGCAAGGGGCATGGCTACATTGGCTACTCTTAAAAGAGTTTGGCCATCTTGAGACATATCCTCTTTCAAAGGGTACGAGGGAGGAAGGAACTTGGTAGGATACTTGCATCATTGGGCAGCAAGGAGTGTGGATGCATTATGATGATATGATCATTATGTCTTCACCACATGATTTTTATGATGGAGGTATGAGGAGGCAGCAAAAACTTTTGTTGCTTTGGGGGACCTTGGGAGATTAAGGGCATATTTTCTCTCACAATTTGCATGATGTTTCAGGAGTAGGAGATGGCACTATCATGGTGCAAAGGGGCTACTCCTTAGCCTTAGATCATTAGGAGGTGCTTCCACTTGGGAGGGAGAATCCTATATATGGCAACATTGTGGGAGATGTCTTTGAAAATGGGGATGTCAAAGAATGTAGTTATGGGATGGCGGGAGCCTATTTACATGGGCCAATAGCGTTGTCACTTTGGATCTGGGGCTCATTTATGGAGTGTTCCCAGGATCACTTCACATATGATGCACTTGGTGGACAAGGAGGAGATGAGAGTGTTGGAGTAGTGGATGGAGACATCTATTACCAAGGTGTGATCTTCTTAACTTGGATTTCCAAGCATAAGAAGGAGGATCTTCATGCAACACATGGTACATTCCTCTTCATAGGAGTATGTCCTACCACTATGGAGAAGTTATTCATGGATCCATATATCATCTTACTTCCAGCACATGGTAATAATTTTTCTTTTACATACATGGATTGTTTAACACAATATTTGTATTCTCTTACCATTTCTATTCAGTGCATTGCTCCACAAGAGGGCAAGCTTCTGTTTGGGCTCCATGGTCATATTTTGACCAACTATTGTGATGGAGACAACCATCTATTATGTAGTCTTGGGAAAATGTTTCATTATTCTTTTATGTATGCTCAGTTGATTCACCAAGCCATTTACTATTCACTAGTAGAGGTGTTGACATATACAACTATCTATTTTTCAAGAAACATCTCGCCATGTCATTTTCTGAAGCAGCAGTTAGAAAAAATACACTCTAACCACTTTTGAGACTGTTGGTACCTTCCAAAAATATATGGAACCTTCAGTAATCTTCTCATTTGGATGCCATATGATGATCATGTCCTATTCATCATATATGAGATGGTTTGGGCCAGCTTGATTCACAACGTTGGAGGAGAGATCTTTGAAGATATAGTCTTCATATTGCCTCTTAAGGGCAACATTATTGCAGCCCAGGATCAGAAAACACTCTACACTTATCATGAGTGGAGAGGAGGACAGTGTGGGGTAGGATATTTTTTCTACCATGTTCAGATTTTCAGCCCACCTACGTTGACTGAGCTCAGGGTGGAGGATGATTTGCATGAGTTACCATTTTGGAGGGTGGCTCATTTTGTATGGTTGATAGCTTGGGGATGGGAGATTCATATGGGGATGGTATATCCCAATTTATATCAGACCTCATGCCTCAATAAGGCCTTTAGATAGCCCATTGTTTCCTCCATGGATGTTTTACATGATGATAGCTATTTGGGATACACACCAAAAGCTAGCTTACATACTTGGGAGGGACAACTTGGAGATATATTGATGAGACAACATCTTGATCCTTGGAGGATTTTATCATATGAGGATGCTATAGGGGAAGAAGAGGAGGATTCTTAGTTCTATCCTTGCAGTCGCTTGAGGACAAGCAACATTTGGGAGGGGAGGACTATAATATTCCAAAATTAGCTTGCAGCTAATTAGAATATTGAATTTTGTTTTTATCACCTAGGAGTTGAATAAATGGGTAAGGAGGCCAATTCATATTAAAAATATGAATAAAATCCCTCATAGTATGAAAAGGGATCATTAGAGGAGCTGTATTTCACACCCTTATGTGTGAAAAGGGACCTTTTCATGTGGACAAGGTCAAGTTTGACCAAGTCAACAGCGTTGGGATAGGAGGTGGAGAACACTTTGAGAGACATCATAGTATGAATGGGAGGAGGATTATTTGGTGAAGGAAACAACTAATGAGTGGGATCCATGGTGAAAGTTCTTTCACTTCTTTAAAATAAGTTCAAGGTAGCCATTGTTATTCATGTTATGTATTCTCAAGTTTATGGTCTGAAAGACTATTTGGCATCTCTTGTTGTTTAACAGAGTTGTAGTGCTGCTTAGCACAAGGCATTCCTATTTAGGAATTCCTTCTCCTTTCAAGAGAGGCCTCTTGAAGGAGATTTCACTTCATTTCTCCACATCCAGGCTTGAGGCCAAGCTACCTCCTTCAGCTACAACACAGTTTCTGTTGACACCTGGGTTGTGTTGCAGGGTGTTGCAATGGAGGGTTGACAACACCACTTCCGGGGCTTGTTTTTCAAAGGAGGAAGCTTTCTTTCCTTTGGGACACTAGTGAGGAAGATTTTGGAGCTTATTGTATATCTTGGCACTTGTACAATACATTTCCTTTCTCCTACAACACAATTCCTTTCCTAGACTGTGTTATTTTTAGTGTGCATCTGCAAGGAGGATTGCAAAGAGTGTTTGGAGGGTGAGATATTTAGTGATAGGATCTGCCTTTCACTTGGAATATCCATTGGAGGAGGTCTACTTGTTCAGCTTATGCATCATCTTCAACCATATCCATCTAGTTCTAGAGTTGCAGCTGCTACTCATTCTTGAGACTGCAACTCCGACATTTTTTTTGTTTTGCATATTTCAGCCAATCCTTCCAGGATTGTCTTGAGATTGTGTTTGGGAGCTTAGATATTCACTCCCAAAATTGTATGAGCTATATCATTCCCTATCCATGTATTGACATTTTCTAGCAGCAGTTGTTCCTTATAAAATTGCACTGTCATAGCCTTGGGCATTCTTGTGTAGTAGTGTTTTATGCACATGTTTCTTGAGGCTGATTTTGCCTATCTTGAGTAAATATTTCCTCAAGATCTTGTATACATTTTGCTGATGTAACTTATTATGATGGCTATGTGTGATTCTTACATTATATGAATTGATTTTTCACTGCTACTCGAGTTTGTGTTCATGTATTGCTGGATCTCCAATTTTGGAATATCTTAAGATATTCCCATTATTGTAGATTTTCCCTATTTTGGGATATTACACATTATATTTCCTTAATTAGGGAAACAAAGGATGTGAAAGAGGGTCAAGACCATGCAAACAATAAATTTTTTCCAACTATGTCTAAGAAAGAGATTATAGTTCAAGTTTGCGTCTACCACTTCAACTTCAATGGTTACTATTTTCCCCTCCAACAAAATGGTTAATGCCTTGAGAATACTATACGACCAAGAACCTCTACCATCGAAAGATTCTAAGGTATTCTAGGAATGACTTAATGGGGGAGAGCCGGTGGCTTTCCAACATGCAAAATACATGATGTAGGTCAAAGAGCCTTCATCAACAACAGTCCGATGAATATTATTTCCCATAATGGTAACTTGAATAAGAAAAGCTACCTGAGATGGGAGGCGAGGAAAAAAATTAGCAAGATCGAAAGTAATCATATTAGAATCCAAAGGATCAATCCCTCCAATAGTAGAAATTATTGCCTTTCATTGTGATGGGCATGAATGAAGGACCTCCAAATCCAACATCACTAAAGGTACTTAGGCCAAATATTCTACAATATTGTAGTGTTGTGCTACTCTTGCATTCAGATTGTAAGATGATTTCTCAAGAACACCTTTCGGGGGTGGTCGGATGATGGAGTCACTACTTGGTCTCTCAATCTGGAGAGGACCAGAGGTAGGATATGTGGAAGAGGAAGGGTGATCTGTAACTTCTGGTTCCACAAGAGCCTTGGTCAAATTGGGATACTCTTTCGTTATCATGGTGATGGAAAAAATTTTCGTTCCAGCCATGAACACCTGAGAGATTTAAAACGATTGAGCTTGATCTACCACTTGTGTCTATTGGGAATGGAAGGGTTCTTTCAAAATGTCCGGAGTTCCAGGTGCGCCCTTCAGAAGACAGGAAAATTTGGCACACCGAGGGCAATCCTTGGTGTAATGATTGTCATCACATATCAGACAAGGATATTTTGGATTACCTGTTTAAGAATCACTAGCATATGAATTCTTTGAATCCTTTTTAGGGGTTTCATATTTAGACTTGCCTTTACCCTTATTCTTACCCTTTGAGGATTTATCTTCTACAGTAGATTGAACAAAATTTACCTCTGAGGTTTTACCAGGATTATTATGGTTATGGGAAGGAGTAGGGGGTGCAGCAGTAGCAGTGGATTTAGACTTCGAATAATTATTATGTGAACTACTATCAGTATGAGCCACTGTCCCAATAACACCATCCACCGGAGGTGTAACAGGAGACTAAGATGATGCGGGATCAGTCGAAGGACGTTGCACATTAGGTAATAACTCATATAGAGTCTCGGACTGGGAATATACCAAATTGAGGTATTGAGATTTGGAAATAACCTCCTCTTTCGTGACACACCCACACATTTCAAGATCTTTTGCAATTCTGGGAATGAATGATTTCATAAACCATTCGATCAACAATTGATCAGGGATCTCAAATTCGATGAGGCGAAGGGGACACTTCCATTCATGAATGTGATACGAGATATCCGTAATTTTTTATTGCTTTAGTGAGGTGATAATATGGGTTCCTATTTCATACCAGACATGTAACTAGAAGTGAGTGGGGAAGGCCATATCCAAAGAATTGAAATTGAATAAAATTCCTTGAGGGAGCTCAATATATCATTTTTTCGTGGCACTGGTCAAAGTACACTGGAAAAGACGAAGATGAATAGAATCTTCAACCCAAGAAATAGAGGAACACCAAAAATGGTATTTCATAACATGGGTTTGGAAGTCTTCCCTAGATTTTCCTTCGAACTTGGGACAATCTCCTGGAATCTTAGATGGAATTGGTGTCCAATGTAGTTGATACTGGACGGGGTCATTTGTGAGCGTTGACACATCCAGTAATTACAACGTAGCCAGGAATGGAAAAGGAGGATGATGAGAAGAGAAAGGTCAGGGATTAAAAATTGATTGATACAGATTCTACCCCTAATAGGGCGGATTCTGTCTCAGATATGCATATTTACCCCATGGCTGGTAAGGACCTTGCTGCAAATATTGTTGATATTAACCTTGCTGCAAATATTGTTGATAGGGAACTTGCTGGGGTTGTTAACAAAACCCCTGTGGGAACTGAGGCTATGGACCTTGCTAGACATAGGGTCTAGGATAAGGTCCTATTGTACTGTACAACAACCCTCCCTTTTTCAAAATTTTAGAATAAAATTCATTTAGAAATAGGGTCCCTTTTTCTTTTAATATAGGAATAAAAGACTTAGAAATAAAGATTCATTGTTTGAAAAACTCATTGCATATCTTTATGACCAAGTGTGTACAAACAAAATACAACATTTAATACTTCCGATCCGATCAAATATAAAATACTTTATCATATAAAACAAGTCAACTATAAAAAGTCCCATGAACAGTAATCACAATCGGAAATCGGAGAAATCTTTAAAGAAAAGTTTTACATACATGCTCAAAACTCCGATGCGATTTGTTCAATCGCAAATCGCCAATCGCAAAGGATTTAAAGTTACACATTTTGTTTACATATTTTTTGATGTTATGCGATCAATCGCAATCGCATAATCAGAGCACTTTTTAAATTCTTTGTAGTCAAATTGAGAAATTCCCGACGCGATGCGCTTTATTATAAGAACTCATTACAAAGGAAAAGTAAATGTTCCCTATGTGATGGACCCCACTATATCGCAATCGGAAATCAGAGATGGTTTGTAATCACAATTGGCAATCGGAGAAATCTTTATTGTGATATCTATGTACCATTTGAATACTTTCGATGCGATTGATATTCAATACACTATACACGCATCACATCGGAAGAATTCAAAATAGGTAATTTTATATTATTTCACAATCACCAAATCTCCAATAGTACGTTCAACATTGAATAGAAAATCAAAACAAATATTGGTTTATGATTCTACGTAAGTGTGACCCAAGGAAAACATTTAAGTGTTATACGGAATCAATAAATAATGAATCGTGAGTTCATAATTTTTATAATTGTTCTTTTCACTTGCTTGTTTATCACGACTGATAGCTTATTGCCTTGCAGAATCAAAGAACACTAAAACCTTTCATTCGCAGACCGAGGGAAACAATATCAGATACTGAAATGTCGAAAAGAACAAGAAAAATGAAGGCTGTTATTGCCACAAAGTTTGTTGAAATTCCTACAGTCTCAAAGGAAAAACCAGCAAAGTTGAAGTTGGTTACGGATACATCATGTCAAGGGCTTGGAAAAATGACATGGGAAGGAGTTTATAATCTGATTGAGAGTGAAAAACCTAAAGTCACAATAGCAAAGGTATCAGTTCTGGATGAAGATGACTCAGATTCCGACTTTGAGATTACTATCAGAACACTGGCAAACTCATTCCTACATCGAATTGCAGCCAGAGAAAACTTCATTCCTTATTATGATGTGATTCGATGGGTCATCGATAATGTAGAAATAAAGAACATAATGTTTATTTCAGCTTCTGGAGCATATTTTGGATCATTTAAAGCAGAAGACATTAAGGCAATGTATCATCTCCCTGATCCGCAGAAGGTTTATAACAAAGAATTTGTCAAAGAGTTTGCTGACAGTAATAAGGTTCAATCTAAACCTATCAAAGAATGGAGAAAAAATCCTGAAAAGCACAAAAATGAGTCATCCGGTATGTATTCAGTAGATTCTCTCTTACCCCCATACTGTTATGCGGCTGCCATGATGTGTAGATTATTTGGTAATAACAATTCTGCTAGGTTTTATATACAAATGTTTCCTTTAATCCTTGCTGCTGTCAATTCCGAAATTATGGACTGGGCTGTCATTCTTTCTGATAGGATAGCTAATAGGATACTCGAATATAGACAATATAAAAATGCTGGAAATACCACTCCCTTTTTCTTCTGTGCTTATATTCTAGACACCCTTTGTTTCAATTCTGAGTTTCCTTTGTTAGGATGGAAATGGAATTCTAAAGACCCTACTCCGATTCATATATATCATAAACTCCTTTGGAAAGTTCATTTCAAAGATCATGTTTATAGAATATGTCATGGTTTCCTTATCCCAGTCTTTCAAACCATTTTCAATCGCTTCCCTCCTAGATTCTCCGACAAAGCTAAAACTGACTTATCCTCAATAGGAGATTGGTTTGGAGAAGAAAAATTCGTGTATGTCAGGATTTTCAGGAGTATTGTGGAACCCCATGTTCTCCCTCTTTTTGTTCCAGATAAACTTCTAGCCCAGAAAATATCCTATCAATTGACAGTTGAAGGAATGTCCAGATCTGTGAGCAACAATAAGAAAAGAATGTGGTCTTATTTTCCATTCAATTGTGGACATTTTACTTTGAATGAATTCAAACATGCAGAAAAGGAAGTCGTCAAAATAAAGGACTTAAAATTCGCAGCAATCCCGGGGAGACAGTATGAACCACAAAAGATAGCTTTTAATGTTACTTCTTCAGTTTCGATTGCTCGATTCGAGCATGAACCAGATGAATTTGATGATTTTTTTGTTTCATTAGATAACTTTTCTCAAGTTTATAATTTTTCCAAATCCAAATTCCAGAAAGAAGAGATGAATAAATTTATGTTATTCAGAAAACAAAGATTGTTGAAAGTTCCTCTAGATCAATTAAGAGTTCCTATGAAAAAGTCAGAAACAGAGGATGCATCCTGCAAAACAGCAGGAGAAACATCTACCAGTAAGGTCACTACACAATTATCTACTGGCCAGCCCATTATGCATGTACATACTAAAAAGGTGAGCACTGATGGAAAACCCGATGTAAATACTGATCAGCAGTCCACAGCTCAAACAGAGAAAGAATGCACAAGTACTGATACTAATGTGCATAGTCAAAAAGAATGATCAGAAAAAAAAAATAATGAACAAGGAACAAATACAGAGAAATCAGATACACAACTTGGAGGAAACAAAACTACTGAGAAAATAGTAGACTCTGTTGATCTTAATGTTTCCTCACAATTGTTGAAACAATACAATCAATTTTCTCATCAATTAGGACTGCAGGATGATCCCAAAGAGAAAGAGCCAGAAGATCAGGATGTTGAAATCATTCCTGAACATCCTACAGGGAAAATTATATTGAAGATTGAAGAAATTCCTCCCCTGGATATATTCTACAGTCCTAAACATAAATCTGTTGTGAAAAAATAGAGAAAAAGGAGGAGAATTGATCAAGACATGTTTTCTGCTTCAGAGGAGGAATTCATGAACATTGTTTATAAGAATGTTGAAGTGAATCCATCTGAGGATCTCACTAAGCTTTCCCAATATGCAGGAGCATACAGTGCTGCAACAATAGATAAAGATGCAGAGGTTTCTCAGTTAATGACCCAAAAAGATCTACATATAGCTTTACTTGAAGAACAAGCTAATGAAAATCAGCAGAAGATTGCTCAATTGGAACAGCAATTACAAGATCAAGAGCTCAGATCTAAAGAGCTAGAAGAACAGCTTGCCACAGAAAAGAAGAAAGTTGATGAACAGGCTTGAAGCAAACAGCAACAGTTGAATCAAGAAATTTCCAATCTGCAAAGTTTGTTGCAAAATGAGAAGAATACGAAGATTGTGCAAGAAAAAGAATTTCAAGCAGCTTTAGATAAGTTCAAGGATTTCCCTAAATTAAGTGAATTCAAATCCGAGGCTCTTGAAGTCAATAAACTGTTGTCTCAGTAGTTAAATGAATTTTGTACAAAATTAACACAAGCAGAACCATTTTGTGATATCACATCATCCTTGATCCAGGACATAATTACTCTCAGGCAAGAAATTGATGACGCCGATGAAAGGATTTCTGAATTTCTTACTTGGCAAGATACAGAAAAAGGAAGAAAATCTAATCTTCCAAGGATAGAAGAAAGACATAAAGAGATCCTGTTTACAGAGTGGGAACAACAGTTAATGAAAGCCAAGAGAGCTATATCAAGAGCTAGAAGCATGATGGGTAATATAACACAATTTATCAATGACAGCTTGTATGCAATTAATCTCATTTCAGATTGTGTTCTAGGCAATTTGCCTAAAGTTAAAGAAACCGATTGTAGATGGAAATAAGAAATAATGAATAAAAGTCAAGAGATCAACAAGCTTCAAAAAATATCTTGGGAAAATATGTGGACATATCTAATTAAGCCACACAATCAACAAATAGCTATTAAATTCCTATCAAATGTTGTTGATTGTTTGACTCCAGAATTATCCGATGCCACATATGCTGGACAGTTACATTCCAAGATGAGTCATCCATCGGAGGTCCAGGAAATGCTGAAAATTTTCCACCTGGCTACATTGAACGGGAAGCAAAAGCAATGAATCAGTTCCACAAAAGATAGCATTTCTATTTTTAAAGTTAATAGATTGTAGCAGTAGTAGTAGGATTCTGTTTTCATGTAATGTCATATTTAAACCCCTCTCATGCATTGGAGAAGGGGTCCAGAGTTGTAATATTTTTGACTTGGAGATTACATTTCTGTACTCCATTGACTCTTATATTTTATAAAGGATCACATCTGGTGATTTTTGTGCGGAATTATTTTTAAAGAGTTGCATTTCTGTACCTTGGATTTGATTTTGCATTGGAATTACTGGATCAGAGTATCGGATTTCGTTTGAAACTTTCAAGATGGATAAGGTATTTTTATCTATTCACTGTTAATTTATTTTGTTATATGATATTCTCTTTTAAATTTGCTATCATTTATATATATTTCTTTTTCACAATATTTCTTTATATATCATTTTTGATTATATTAGAAATATTCATCTCTCATAAATGTATGTAAATTGATATACAATGATGAATACAATATGCGAATATAACTCAGTTTAAATTCTTAAACAGAGTTATCTTTATTTGTTGCTGCACATTTCAATTAAACTTTAATACATTTTTATGGCTATTGTTAAATTGGAATAATTTTAATTTGTATTCACATATGATACCCGGGTTAGTCTTAGAATTTCCTTATTAGCATTAAACTAGATTAGATAGTTTTATTTCAGTCGTTTAGTTCCATATTTCATCCATCCAAATCAACCCGTTACCAACCCATTATTCATAAGGAAACTGGTCCTTTCAATCCAATTGGAGCCACCATACCAAACGGATAAGGAGTTGTCCTAAGGTCCCGACCGGGTGGTTTTCCCCAATGTTTGAAGCAGAGATTTTCTAGGCTTCAAAATTTTTGGTGCTAGAAGGAGGGCATGAGCTATGAATGGCAAGTAAATCCTTATCCACAGGCCATTCTGAGAGCAAAACACCCTCATTAACTTCTTCAATTTCTTCTGAATTACAAAATCTTAAAGAAGGAATTGAGAAGAATATTCTGACACCCACTACCAAAGTCTCAAAACAATCAGACAAACAACCTCCTGAGTCTCCTGAAGTACAAGATTTAATCCATAAATTGAAAGGATTCTCATTATCTCTAGATGAGTCTGAAATATATGAAGGTAGTGTAAGCTCAAAATTTGTTTCTTTGAAACCTCTTACTAGGCTACAAAGTGAAAAACTTGGTATTTCTCCAAAAGAATTCCCTTGACCTAGTAGAGTCAAGTCAAGAATAACTCAATCGGAATCAGAAAGTGATATAAGTTCTTCATCTCATATTCAATCACCTGTTTCCCAAACCCCAACTCAACAAAGTGCACTTGTTTCCACATCATCTTCTCAATCATCATCAATCCCAATATCATCTATTCCAACAACTTCTGTTCAAACACCACCAGTCTCTAATACTCCTTCAACAGTTGTTACAATAATGGCACAGAGACCATGGGCTAGTCCAGGGGCTGTCAACATGCCTGCACCATTACATGATTTACCTGATAATCCTGGAAAATGGCTTCCAAAGTTCAGTCCAGAGCTTAACATTCAAGCTGAAGAACACATCAATAACTTTATGCTGGCTGTAAATTGGAATGGAGTCGAAGAAGAAGATGTTGTAGTCAGACTATTCCCTTATACTCTTCAAGGGGCAGTAGGATCCTGCTACTTTTCTTTACCTTTAGGATCCATAACAAGTTGGGAAATCTTCGCAGATCATTTTTTAACCAAATTTGGAGATGACAGATCAATAGCCACTTTAATCAACGATCTCTCAAATTTGAAGACAGAACCTAAGGATCCCATTAAAGATTTCAACTCTAGATTCAACAAACTTTTGAACAAAATCCCTACAGATTCAAAGTCTAGTGAACAATTCAGAAGTGAATGGTACATAACTGCTTTGCCCTCAAACATAGAATTTTTTGTAGATAGAGCTGCAAAACCTACTTTAGCTGAGAATATGAAAGAAGCTATCGCAGTAGAGAAATGAATTATTTCTCTAGATAAGAAAAATGCTATTGAGGAAAGGAAATCCAAGAAATTAAGATTTAAAGATGATTCAAGGAAAAAGACAGCCAAAGACCCATATGAAATGGAAGGTTTACAGAAAGTTCTTAAAACCATGTCTAATGAAATGGTTGAAATTAAAAAGCAAGTGGCAGAGACCTCTACCAAAAAACCATTCCAAAATTTTAAAAGAACTCAAGTTGAATCTAAACCTCCCAATTCAATCTCTAATGCAGAATCAGAAGAGGAAGAAAAAGAAGATACTCCTCCAGTATCAAAGGAGGAAGATGAGAATGAAGAAATAGCTGAATTGCATGGAATGTGGGATTTTATTCTCCCTAATTCTGATAGTGAGGTAGAACAAGAAGCTATGCCTGTAAGTTCTAGGAGTAAATCTACATCAGAACATGTACAAACAATTCCTAAGAAGAAAACTACGACTCCAAGTACCAAAGACAAATCCCCTGCAAAGAAGACTTCTCCATTACCTACTCAAAATCAACCATCTTCTTCTAATCCTCCTACATCGACATCAAAAACTTTAGTCAAATCAGATCCTATGGAGTATAACATTGTTGAAGACATGAAAAAGATTAAAGCAAACATTTCCTTACATGAACTCAGCAAAATTAAACACCAGCAGAAGTTGCTATTAAAAGAGTTAAATGCTACACCAATTGCTCCTTTACCAAGTGGTGTAGTTGCAAAAGTAGCTAAAGGGACCGGTAAGCCACCAGAAAAAGTAGATGCTACTGATACTGTGCTTATTGGAGAAAGATCAAATTCTCAGACTCCTCCTTTTCTTTTGACTTATGAAATGTACAATAAGAATCAGCATAATTTCTTAATCGATTCTGGATCATCCTCTAATATAATGCCTACTTCAGTTTGTGCCAAATTGAATATTGAACCACAAAAATCGGTAGTTCACATAGTTCAATTGGATCGCTCTAAAGTTCAAGTTGTAGGAGAAATCAATTCAGTTACTATCAGACTAGCTTTTGATCCTAGGATTGTCCAAAGAATTGATATTTTGATTGCAGATATTCCTGAATTCTATGGATTAGTCTTAAGCAGAGACTGGTCTGCAAAACTTAATGGTTATATCGCAACTGATTATTCACATATGTGGCTTCCCTACAAAGGGAGACCAAATCAAATCAAAGTTGAACGAGAAAAACATATGATGCACACCGTTACTGAATTTGAACAATCAAATGAACCTGTAGCTTTCAACAACAATATTCTTGGAGGATATTCTGCTGAGTCATTCCTTGGAAACTTCAAAGCACCACAATCACCCTTTTCTGTAAATACTTTTGGTTATCAAATAGAAAATTTTTCAAAGTCTGATTCTTCTAGAATTGTAAATATTTCTGATACAATTGTAGATAAACCAATAGATAAATCTTTATTTTGGTCATTATATTTTGATGGATCAAAATCTAGTGATGGGGCTGGAGCAGGATGCTTCTTAATTGATCCGGATGGAGAGAAGACCATGCTATCATGTAGGTTAGAATTTGAGTGTACAAACAATACTGCAGAATATGAAGCCTTGATTCAAGGGCTTTATAAAGCTATAGGGTTAAATGTTAAATACTTAAAAGTCTATGGTGATTCCGAAATTGTCATAAAACAAGTTAGAAATACCATCCATTGCCTTTCAGGACATCTCAAACACTATCAAACCCTAGTACAAGATCTTACCACTCATTTTTTAGCATTCAATATTTCTTCTATTCCTAGGAATCAAAATACATCAGCTGATTTGTTAGCTAATGTTGCATCCAAACTCCTTCCTGCTGAAGATTGCAGTCCTGATAGATTTTCAGTAGAATTGATTTTTCGCTCATCTGTTCCGGATAATATCACAAATTGGAGAGTATTCTACCATGATCGAGATATTTTGAATTTCATGACTTCAGAGAAATCATATGATGAACAAATTATTGATGAAGATGATCATGATCTGCAAATTTCCTCAAAAGGTAATGAAAATCCCATTCCGAAATCTGTTGTTAAATTGGAGGACTTATATGATATTAAAGACAGATTCAAGAAAGTCACTAATGCTAAACTTTAAAGTTCCACTTTAAAGTTTGAATTAGTAAATCTTGGCTCTGATTCTAATCCCCAAAATGTTAATTTAGGACTCAATTTAACTCCAGAGGAAAGAAATGCTTTCATCAAACTTCTGAATAGATATAAAAATGTTTTTTCTTGGAATTATGATGATTTAAAAATGTATGACACTTCTGTTATTCAACACACAATTCCAATGCTTCCTAATATTAAACCTGTTCAACAGAAGTTAAGAAAGATTCATCCAAATCTCGAAAGTCAAATAAAATCAGAACTTAATAAACTTTTGAAAGCCAAAATCATTTTTCCTGTAAGGCATTCCAATTGGGTTTCTAATATGGTACCTGTCAGGAAGAAAAACGGTGATATAAGAATCTGTATTGATTTTAGAAATTTAAACAAGGCATGTTTAAAAGACAATTTCCCATTGCCAACCATGGAACAGATACTTCAAAAAGTAGTTGGTTCTGAACTCATGTCCTTCCTTGACGGTTTCTCAGGCTATAATCAAATCTTAGTTCATCCAAAGGACAGGTTGAAAAACACTTTCAGAACCAAATGGGGAACATATGCTTATCAGAAAATGCCTTTTGGTCTAACAAATGCAGGAGAAACTTTCCAAAGAGCCATGGACATAGCATTTAAAGGTCTGATCAATAGATCAATTGTTATTTATCTTGATGACATAACAGTATTTTCAAAAAAGAGAGCCAATCATCTACATGATTTAAAGCAAATATTTGAAAGATGTAGAAGGTTTGGTATTTCCTTGAATCCAAAGAAATCTTTCTTTGCTCTTGATTAAGGAAAAATATTAGGATTTGTTGTGTCAAAATATGGTATATACATTGATCCAGACAGAGTAAAAGAAATTTTTGATATTTCTTTACCTAATAAAAAATCCATGCAATCATTTTTTGGGCAAATCAATTTTGTAAAAAGATTCATTCCTAATTTTTCTCAGATTGTTTTACCTATGCAAAATATGATCAAGAAAAATTCAGTATTCAAATGGAGGCATAAAGAGAAACAAGCCTTTGAGGAAATCAAACAAACGATCATTAATGCACCAGCATTGAATACCCATGATTTTTCTAAGGATTTTACTTTGTATACTTTGGCCACCGAAACATCCTATGCTGTTGTTTTAACACAGCTCAATGATCAGAAAATTGAATCACCAATTTCTTTCTTTAGCTCAAATCTGCAAGGAGTTGAGCTTAATTATTCCGATGTTGAAAAACAAGCCTTTGTCGTGTTTAAATCAATCAAAAATTTCAGACCTTTTCTCTTGAAAACACATACAAAAATCATTGTCCCATTCTCCGCAGTGAGAAAATTATTAGTTCAAAAGGAAGTAGGAGAAAAGAGAGCTAACTGGGTAACAACTTTGCAAGAATATGATATTGATATTAAGCCAGCTAAGATTTTTAGAGGACAAGGTTTTTGCAGATTATTGGCAGGAGCTCATAACATACCAGAAAATCAAGATCCAAACAATGATATTCAAGTAAGTCAGACAAGTGTTACAGATTCTGAATCTCAGTATGCTGATCTCATCTATTACTTGAAAAATGGGTATGCTCCTTCTAATGTCAGTTATAAGAACAAATGTGCTTTAAGATTGAAAGTTATTAAATATGAAATCATTGATAATGTGTTATTCAGAAAGAATTGTGACTCAATCCTATTAAGATGTCTTGAAAAGACTGAAGCTGAAAAGGTGTTGCAGGAATTACATGATGGACCAACAGGAGGTCATTTTGGAGGTGATACCACAGCTCACAAAATAATCCATGCTGGTTATTATTGGCCTACCCTTTTTAAAGATACGCATGATTATGTGAGGAAGTGCAAAATTTGTCAAACTGCTAGTGGAAGACAAAGGCAACCTGCTTTTCCTTTGCAGCCAGTAAATATTGAGCAACCATTTGAGCAATGGGGGCTTGACATTATTGGTGAGATAGTACCTCATTCTTCCAAACAACAAAAATACATCCTTACAGCAACAGATTACTCTACGAAATGGGTAGAACCAATTCATTTGAAGGTAGCCAATTATGATGCAATTATTGATTTCATAGATCAATTCATCATAACCAGGTTTGGTGTACCTAACGTTCTTGTCTTTGATAATGCATCTTATTTTTCTGGAAACAGTATAATGGAATTTGCAATCAAAAGAGGTTTTAAATTGAAATATTCAGCAAATTATTATCCACAAGGTAATGGTTTAGCTGAATCCACTAACAAAAATATTATCAAAATTATTAAAAGGACCATTGATCAAAATCAAAAGAATTGGCACAAGTCTTTAATCTTTGCACTATGGGCTGATCGTATTACTCAAAAAGCTTCAATAGGAACTTCACCTTTCAATTTGGTTTATGGAAAAGAAGTTGTAATACCATCAAATCTTACTCTCCCATCATTAGCCCTAGTGAAATTCATTGAAGAAAATCCTTCTTCATCCATTCAATTGAGATATGATCAAATCCTTCAATTAGAAGAAGATAGAGATAAAGAAAAAATTATTCATGAAAAAAATCAACAGCTTGTAAAATCTTCTTTTGATGCAAGTTCTACCGGCTCAAAGATTTTGTCAATTGGTGATCTTGTTCTGAAATGGGATAAAGCACATGAAGAAAAAGGTAAACATACCAAGTTTCAGAAAATGTGGCTTGGACCATTTCAGATTGCTGAAAAGATAGGCTCAAATACATTCATACTCCAAGATTTAACAAGAAAGAGAGAATCTCTTCCTGTAAATGGGCTTGTCTTGAAGAAATTCTTTTCATAAGGAGGTAACCCCTTCTTACTTGTACATATTCCTTTCTGCAAAGTTTTTGATTGTTTTGTAAATAAAGGTTGTTAATAAGTCTCTAATTGACTGTTTACTATTAAGAAAATTTCTTAGGACGAATATTATAAATATTTATTTTGTGTAATAAGAATTTTTAAAGAGATGATCACAGTCTTTGGATAGTTTAAAATAAGATGTTAAACTTTGAAAGATTATTCAAATCATTTGCATGATCTTTTGAAAACTTGAGGAAAATGTAAATCATTATAAGTTTATTGAGCAGAGAAAGGTTATCTATAAAAGTAAAGATTTTTTCAAAGTCTTGGTACTCAAGAAGCTCTGAAAATTGTCATCCATTGATTCTTAAGGATAAAACTATTTCACCCCATCCATTTAAGTTGTGATTTTTTAGAATGTAATTCTAAGAAATTATATGAAAATTTTAAGAGATAAGAGGTCTCATCACAAGCCTGCTTACCATGTTCATAAGAAGTAATAAAACTGACATTACCAATACTGCATATCAAAACAGGGTAATGGCTTATAAATATAAGACAAGAGGTCTCATCACGAGCCATCTTGTTCAGTTTAATTACAACTAGTGAATGGCATTGTTATTAACTGGCTACCAAACCAGAACAATGGCTCTTAAAAATAAAAAATAAGTAAAAGACAAAAACATGAGATAAAATGTCTTATGAATTTATCTTTTAAAAAAGTCATAATCTTAGTTGGATGGGATAATGAATAAGTTAATGGTTAAAAGGTAACCCTGTCGAGACTATGAATTTTTGCAGACAGCAGAGGCAATGCCTATGACAATAGAGTATATTATAAAACCAAACTTGGAGAAATCCACTTACTTCATTATTAGCAACCAATCAAAGCTTGAGATAACCCAAAAATGTTTTTATTCTTAAGAAATTAGAAAGAAATTGTAAGTAATTTTTATTATTTTTCATAGTTAGATTTTATTTTGATTATCCTAAGATAGTTTTCATTATCTTTAAAAATCTTTACTTACTATAAATATATTATTCATTTTATTTTTTCAGAGATAACTGTTTCTTTCAGTGAATCGCCAATTGTTGTACTGTACAACAACCCTCCCTTATTTCAAAATTTTAGAATAAAATTCATTTAGAAATAGGGTCCCTTTTTCTTTTAATATAGGAATAAAAGACTTAGAAATAAAGATTCATTGTTTGAAAAACTCATTTCATATATTTATTACCAAGCATGGACAAACAAGATACAACATTCAAAACTTCCGATCCGATCAAATATAAAAGACTTTATCATATAAAACAAGTCAATTATAAAAAGTCCCATGAATAGTAATCGCAATCGAAAATCAGAGAAATCATTAAGAAAAAGTTTTACATACATGCTCAAAACTCCGATGTGATTAGTTCAATCGCAAAGGATAAATGTTATGCATTGTTTTTACATATTTTTGATGCGATGCGATCAATCGCAATTGCATAATCGAAGCACTTTTTAAATTCTTTGTAGTCAAATTGAGAAATTTCCGATGCGATGAGCTTTATTATAAGAACTCATTACAAAGGAAAAGTGAACGTTTTAAATTAAAATCCCTATGTGATGGACCCCACCATATCGCAATCGGAAATCGGAGATGGTCCTTGATAATTATTTTCGATTGAAACTTCCCGATGCGATATACCGCCATCACAATCGGAAATCGGAGAAGTTTGTAATTGCAATCGGCAATCGGAGAAATCTTTATTGCGATATATATGTACCATTTGAATACTTCCGATGCGATTGATATTCAATACATTATACACTCGTCACATCGAAAGAATTCAAAAATAGGTAAATTTATATTATTTCACAAGTGCCAAATCTCCAATAGTACGATCAACATTGAATAGCAAATCAAAACAAATATTGGTTTATGATTCTGTTTTTACGTGAGTGTGACCCAAGGAAAACATTTAAGTGTTATACGGAATCAATAAATAATGAATCGTGAGTTCATAATTTTTATAATTGTTCTTTTCACTTGCTTGTTTATCACGACTGATAGCTTATTGCCTTGCAGAATCAAAGAACACTAAACCCTTTCATTCACAGACCGAGGGAAACAATACCAGATACTAAAATGTCGAAGAGAACAAGAAAAACGAAGGCTGCTGTTGCCGCAAAGTTTGTTGAAATTCCTACAGTCTCAAAGGAAAAACCAACAAAGCTGAAGCTGGTTACGGATACATCATGTCAAGCGCTTGGAAAAATGACATGGGAAGGAGTTTATAATCTGATTGAGAGTGAAAACCCTAAAGTCACAATAGCAAAGGTATCAGTTCCGGATGAAGATGACTCAGATTCCAACTCTGAGATTACTATCAGAACACTTGAAAACTCATTCCTACATCGAATTGCAGCTAGAGCAAACATCATTCCTTATTATGATGTGATTCGATGGGTCATCGATAATGTAGAAATAAAGAACAAAATGTTTATTTCAGCTTCTGGAGCATCTTTTGGATCATTTAAAGCAGAAGACATTAAGGCAATGTATCATCTCCCTGATCCGCAGAAGGTTTATAACAAATAATTTGTCAAAGAGTTTGCTAACAGTAATAATGTTCAATCTGAACCTATCAAAGAATGGAGGAAAAATCCTGAAAAGCACAAAAATGAATCATCCGGTATGTATTCAGTAGATTCTCTTTTACCCCCATACTGCTATGTCGCTGCCATGATGTGTAGATTATTTGGTAATGACAATTCTGCTAGGTTTTCTATACAAATGGTTCCTTTAATCCTTGCTACTTTCAATTCCAAAATTATGGACTGGGTTGTCATTCTTTATGATAGGATAGCTAATAGGATACTTGAATATAGACAAGATAAAAACGCTGGAAATGCCACTCCCTTTTTATTTTGTGCTTATATTCTAGACGCCCTTTGTTTCAATTCTAAGTTTCCCTTGTTAGGATGGAAATGGACTTCTAAAGATCCTACTCCGATTCATATATATCATAAACTCCTTTGGAAAGTTCATCTCAAATATCATGTTTATAGAATATGTCATGGTTTCCTTATCCCAGTTTTTCAAACCATTTTCAATCGCTTCCCTCCTAGATTCTCCGATAAAGCTAAAACTGACTTATCCTCAATAGGAGATTGGTTTGGAGAATAAAAATTCACGTATGTCAGGATTTTCGGGAGTATTGTGGAACCCCATGTTCTCCCTCTTTTTGTTCCAGATAAACTTCTAGCCCAGGAAATATCCTATCAATTGACAGTTGAAGGAATGTCCAGATCTCTGAGCAACAATAAGAAAAGAATGTGGCCTTCTTTTCCATTCAATTGTGGACATTTTACTTTGAATGACTTCAAACATGCAGAAAAGGAAGTCGTCAAAATAAAGCACTTAAAATTTGCAACAATCCCAGGGAGACAATATGATCCACAAAAGATAGCTTTTAATGTTACTTATTCAGTTTCGATTGCTCGATTCGAGCATGAACCGGATGAATTTGATGATTTGTTTGTTTCATTAGAGAACTTTTCTCAAGTTTATAATTTGGCCAAGTCCAAATTCCAGAAAGAAGAGATGAATAAATTTATGCTATTTAGAAGACAAAGATTGTTGAAAATTCCTCTAGACCAATTAAGAGTTCCTATGCAAGAGTCAGAAACAGGGGATACATCTGGCAAAACAACAGAAGAAACATCTACTAGTAAGGTCACTACACAATCAGCTACTGACCAGCCCTTTGTACAGATACAAAAGGAAGTAATAGGAAATGATCCTGTTGTACATACTGAAAAGGTGAGCACTGATGGCAAACCTAATGTTCAGAAAGAGAATACTGATGGCAAATCCGATATAAATACTGATCAGCAGTCCACAGCTCAAACAGAGAAAGAATGCACAAGTACTGATACTAATGTGCATAATAAAAAAGAAGGATCAGACATCAAAACCAATGAACAAGAAACAAATACAGAGAAATCAGATACACAACTTGGAGGAAACAAAACTACTGAGAAAATAGTAGACTCTTTTGATCCTAATGTTTCCTCACAATTGTTAAAACAATATAATCAATTTGCTCATCAATTAGGACTGCAGGATAATCCTAAAGAGAAAAAGCCGGAAGATCAGGATGTTGAAATCATTCCTGAACATCCTACAAGGCAAATTATATTGAAGATTGAGGAAATTCCTCCCCTGGATATATTCTACAGTCCTAAACATAAAGTTGTTGTGAAAAAACAGAGAAAGAGAAGAAAAATCGATCAAGACACGTTTTCTGCTTCACAGGAGGAGTTCATGAATATTGTTTATAAGAATGCTGAAGTGAATCCATCTGAGGATCTCACTAAGTTGTCCCAATATGCAGGAGCATACAGTGCTACAACGATAGATAAAGCTGCGGAGGTTTCTCAGTTAATGACCCAAAAATATCTACATATATCTTTACCTGAAGAACAAGCTAATGAAAATCAGCAGAAGATGGCTCAATTGGAACAACAATTACAAGATCAAGAGCTCAGATCTAAAGAGCTAGAAGAGAAGCTTCCCACAGAAAAGAAGAAATTTGATGAATAGGCTTTAAGTAAACAACAACAGTTGAATCAAGACATTTCAAAGCTACAAAATTTGTTACAAAATGAGAAGAATACGAAGATTGTGCAAGAAAAATAATTTCAAGCAGCTTTAGATAAGTTCAACGATTTCCCTAAATTAAATGAATTCAAATCGGAGGCTCTTGAAGTCAATAAACTGTTGTCTCGGTAGTTAAATGAATTTTGTACAAAATTAACACAAGCAGAACCATTTTGTGATATCACATCATCCTTGATCTAGGACATAATTACTCTTAGGCAAGAAATTGATGACGCCGATGAAAGGATTTCTGAATTTCTTAC
Source organism: Pinus albicaulis (assembly GCA_034641835.2). Classification (NCBI taxonomy): domain Eukaryota; kingdom Viridiplantae; phylum Streptophyta; class Pinopsida; order Pinales; family Pinaceae; genus Pinus; species Pinus albicaulis. The sequence goes on from CM076580.1 coordinate 888,265,494, forward strand.
TTGGCAAGATACAGAAAAAGGAAGAAAAGCTAATCTTCCTAGGATAGAAGAAAGACATAAAGAGATCCTGTTTACAAAGTGGGAACAACAGTTAATGAAAGCCGAGAGAGCTATATCAAGAGCTAGAAGCATGATGGGTAATATAACACAATTTATCAATGACAGCTTGTATGCAATTAATCTCATTTCAAATTGTGTTCCAGGCAGTTTACCTAAAGTTAAAGAAACCGATTGTAGATGGAAAGAAGAAATAATGAATAAAAGTCAACAGATCAACAAGCTTCAAACAATATCTTGGGACAATATGTGGACTTATCTAATTAAGCCACACAATCAACAATTAGCTATTAAATTCCTATCAAATGTTGTTGATTGTTTGATTCCATAATTCTCCGATGCCACGTACGCTGGACAGTTACATTCCAAGATGAGTCATCCATTGGAGGTCCAGGAAATGCTGAAAATTTGCCACCTGGCTACATTGAACGAGAAGCAAAAGCAATGAATCATTTCCACAAAATATAGAATTTCTGTTTTTAAAGTTAATAGATTGTAGCAGTAGTAGTAGGATTCTGTTTTCATGTAATGTCATATTTAAACCCCTCTCATGCATTGGAGAAGGGGTTCGGAGTTGTAATATTTTTGACTTGGAGATTACATTTCTGTACTCCATTGACTCTTATATTTTATAAAGGATCACATCTGGTGATTTTTGTGCAGAATTATTTTTAAAGAGTTGCATTTATGTACCTTGGATTTGATTTTGCATTGGAATTACTGGATCAGAGTATCGGATTTCATTTGAAACTTTCAAGATGGATAAGGTATTTTTATCTCTTCACTATTAATTTCTTTTGTTATATGATATTTTCTTTTAAATTTGCTATCATTTATATATATTTCGTTTTCACAATATTTCTTTATATATCATTTTTTATTATATTAGAAATATTCATCTCTCATAAATGTATGTAAACTGATATACAATGATGAATACAATATGTGAATATAACTCAGTTTAAATTCTTAAATAGAGTTATCTTTATTTGTTGCTGCACATTTCAATTAAACTTTAATACATTTTTATGGCTATTGTTAAATTGGAATAATTTTAAGTTGTATTCACATATGATACCCGGGTTAGTCTTAGAATTTCCTTGTTAGCATTAAACTAGATTAGATAGTTTTATTTCAGTCGTTTAGTTCCATATTTCGTCCATCCAAATCAACCCATTACCAACACATTAGTCATAAGGAAACTGGTCCTTTCAATCCAGTCGAAGCCACCATACCAAACGGATAAGGAGCTGTCCTAAGGTCTCGACTGGGTGGTTTTCCCCAATGTTTGAAGCAGACATTTTCTAGGCTTCAACAGGTCCCTGTTAAACATGAGGTCTAGTCTACGGTCCCTGCTAAAGGTAGTGCCCAGCCTGTGGTCCCTACTAAACATAGGGTGTAGCTTGAGGTCCCTGTTGAACGTAGGGTCCAACCTGTGGTCCTTCTTGTACATCGTATCCAACATGAGGTCCTGGCTGAGCCTGCTAGTGCTGAGGAATCTGCTGATATGAAGCACCAGGTTGAGATCTAGACTAGAGTTGTTGGTACTGACCTTGAGGAAATGGTTGGTATTAAGGATCAGAATGATGAGGGAAAGGACCAAATTGACCCAGAAGGAGATTCGTACCAGCTTGGGTGTAAGAACCAAACTGAGGATTAGTCACAACAAAACTTGCCAAAGGCTGGGGCTATTGGTTGTAATATTGAGATAAATTCAGTTGAGGAACATATTGATATTGTACATTTGGCCTTTGAACATAAGGAATGTTATGTTGTTGAACATATGAATATGATACGTTTGGTTGCTGAAGGGGCTACTGAAATTGGGAATATTGAACATGAGGTTGTGCTACTCTAGTAATAGACCCAGAAATTGGCTTGCCCCCCACCCAAAAGGGGAGGTACATAAAGAGGGTTATACTGCACCCTAGGCATGGACGAAACCATGGATTGACCACTCAATGGTGGGAAAACAGTAATCATAGATGGCGAAAAGGGGACAGAGGATTTGATCGACATGGTCATTTGACTAATGGTTACCATAGGTCAAACAACAGGTTAAGACATAGTGGCCACATTAAAAAAGAATGGGCTAGAGGACAGAGGAATACCCATCGATCAAATGGGATCCGGAAATAAAGGTGTACCAACGGAAGCTCCAGAAATGAGGTTTCCCAAAGAGGTATAGCTGTGTGGGAGCGTAGACACAACATGAGTAGATGGTATTTCAGTTCCACTACAACAATCATGAGGTGTGGATCCAAAAAACTCTCCCTAGTAGGGAAAAACCGATGAAGAAGCTTACAGGATATAAGAGCCAGAGGTTTTCTGAAGAGTGGCTGGAGGAGCGCTCATGAATGGAACATCGTCAACATTATATGCCATTTCACTAGGAAAAAATCGATGGAAAATAGAGTGACATGCTATTTGAGACCCTTGAAAATGGATTCCAGGTTGATCAAAAGCGCTATAAGGTTGCTGAGGCGAGACTAAAACCAGATCAAAGAGCTAATTTTGAGGAAAGACCGAGAACTATGCAGATGGTTTGGGGCTTTTCGGCTCATATTCTTCCTATGTTGTCCAAGGAGAATAGTCAGGTGGTGCTTGATATGATATAGTTTTAAAATTGATGAAAATTCCAAGCTCTTTACCTTGCCCTTCAAGGGGTCCAACCACAAAATGAGGGACCTCAGGAGGAGGTTCTTAAGACCGCCAGAGGAGGGAATAGGATAATTCAAAGATTCAGCCACGATGAACTTTCAAAAGAAGATAAAAAAGGAAGGAGGTGAACAAAATCACAATTTACCAAGTAATAAAAGGCTGGAGAACTACATGGGTGAGATGTTTTCGTGGGTAGTTGCTTTTAGAATTAACAAAAAATAAATAAAAAAGGGCATGCTAGGCATAAAGGTTTACCACGTATCTGTGAAATGAAATATACACCTTGGTGATCAAATGATAGAAAAATGACCAAGGAATTAATGTACAACAACTAATCTCCCCGAATGATGTGTTTGGTGTATCACGTCTATAAGGCAGCCAACTATTACCTATGTCAGGCTTGAAACCTAGTGGTGTCTCCCCAAATATACGTGATGGTATGTGGGAGTCTAGTCCGTTGTAGTGTTTTCTAATGCAATACTGTTCGACGAGAGCGCCCCAAATATACTTATCATACATCAATATACTTCCATACATGGGACGGGATATCACCCCCAGGTTGTAACATAGAGCGTTAGTGACAACTCCTATGTTTAATGACGTCGGAACACGTCTCTAGCCTAAACCACTAAATATTCTCGTTAATTCCAATGCTCCTTAAGGTAAATTGGGTTCATTTTAGGTTGATCTTGATTAAAGTTTCAGTTTCAAGGCTCAAAATGAATGTCACATGAATCCTTATGGTGCAGACTAAATGCAAAAAAAAAAAGCTTTCAATTCCTATGAATCCTAAACTATTTAGGGAAGAGAGACAACCAATAATGCACTCAATGCAACAACAACAATTCCCCCCAAAATAGTTCAGAGTTATGAAATGCAATGCTTTTCAATTTAATTCACTTTCCCAACAAATGCAACTTATTGAAAAATGATTTTTTCCTTTCCTTTCACTAAGATGCACAATTTTATTTTATTTTTTTCACTTTGAAATGTAATCAAAAGAAAAACAAATGAACGAAAGAAGAAATGAAAAATCCTTTCACTTTTTTTCAATCGAACCAGACAAATATCACTTTAAAGAATGCATGAATGAAATTCTTTTCACTCTTCTTAAAACGACAAAGATAATCTAAATAATAAAAAAATGAAAATCACTTCTAATTCATTTTGAATTTAGACAAAACACACACTTCTCGACTTGTGTGCCAAAAAATTTGTAATCTTTTCTTGACACTAAACCAAAGGGAAAAAAAAAAGATGCATAGATGACCAAATCATATGACAATTCACTTCAAAACAAGACAAGAACAATGCTACAAGGGGTGTTTGAAATGGCGAAGAATTCCCAAACTTTAAAAAAAATCAAAGAGACTAAAAATACTCGCTCAAAGAAGATAGGTAAGTCAAATACAGAGCAAGGAGATCAATATTATCTCACAGACTCTTTCAAGGGCTAGGACACACTAGAAAATCAAAAGGGAAACAAAAATTTTCCTAAGACTGAGATCAACGCTTATGTGCTAAGAAGAAGGGTGTTGAAAGGACAATAAGTGTGGTTGTACTATATAGGACAGTGCTTCCAGTGCTACTGTGAAAATAGAAAGGGTGTTGGTCACTAAAAACAAGGAGAAAAGTAAAAAGAGTCTCACAAAAACACCATACCTGACACAGTGAGGTGACTAACAATCCTTACACAAGCTAATAGAGGCCTAAGCAGATTTAAATTTCAGAAATTGGTGAAACTGATCCAAGATCAATTCAGGGAAGGAGGACAAAAAGAATAAAGCTCCCCAATGGAGTCACAAGTTTTGTTGTCAAGATAAATCCCCTCTATGGACGAAGGCAATATTTCTAGCCCTAGAGTGGGTCTAGAAACATGAGATTCTTTCTAACGCAAAGCTTTCCTAGCTAATGTTTACAATGCGATGACGAAAGAGACATAAATGCCTTTTTCCAAATGCTATACTTGGGTCCGTTGATGGTGACCTCTATCCACAATCCTTGTAGGCCCGTTTCCTGCTACTTATGGCACGTGAATACCTATGGATGATCAAGAGACAACAAAAAACATGATACAATACATAATAAATGTAAACACTAGTTATCTAGCAAATCAAGGAGTACTAGAATATTTGCATAAAAATGTATAAAAATATAGAAAGAAAACATCAGATGTTATTATTGATAAATTAAAAAAGGAGATCTTACAACTAGGCCTTGATGTTGGAGGCATCCTTAGGTGAAAATATGAGTCCTTCACTGCAGCTCAAAAATCATGCCTTCTCTCGAGCACTTATGCTTTATCACGATGCTAGCATGCAAAGGGATGAGATTTCAAATGAGTTTGACAATGATAAACCAATCTCTAAACTTTGGGGAATGAGGGATGTGAATTTAAATGAAGGGAGAAGAGGTTGGGAGCCCATGAAATGAGGAGGAAGGTCCACTTTCTAAGGTATGATCCCCCATGGATGAGATCAAGGCTCTAAAATGAGAGAGTTCGACCTTATCATCATTGTTCAACAACCATCTCACTGCCCTTGAGCTTCTAGAGGTCGAAGATTATCCTCCATTTGAGGAAGTACTACTAGAAAGGGGATCAACACAGTTTTCCAAGATATTAGGGCACTAACAGTGCTAGGCCAAAACTGTGAAAAGGACATCAGTGCGGTCATGGCACCAAGAAGAACGTTGACCCAGGAAACTAGGAATTTGACCAAGTTTCTTCAATAATATTTCAAGTCTTCTTTGGATCTTCAAGGGGATATTTTATCATATTTTTTGATGATGGAAACATTGCATAGGATCTGTCACAAGGGATTTCAGGATCAGGGACGGGAAAATGAGCATGGTTAAAAATTATTATGTAACAATTATATCCTCTATCGCAACCTTCAATTGATCATGATATACCTATATGGTTGGAGGATGATGAATATGAGGTATACAAAATTACCCCCATTTGTACCATAGATGATGTTCTTAGAGGGTGGCATCTTGATGAAGATGAACTCATCAACCATGCCATTCAAAACCAGTTCGCCACTAACAACCCACTTGAAAACCTAGCCAAAGAATCTAAAAGCCACCCTTGGATGGAATTTCATTCATTCGATTCAACGTATGAAACCACCGAGGATGTAGAGTTGAGTCCTTCCATATCTCTGAAAATTAACTCAAACCTCTCAAATAAATAAGAAAAGCAGCTATGCAAACTTCTGAAAGAAAACCTAGATGCATTTTCTTGGGATTATAAGGACATGAAAGGGGTGCATTCCTAAGTATGAAAAAATCATAGTTACATTAAGGAATGTTGGAACAGGGTCTCCTACGAGCTACGAAATTGGTTCGATTTTGTATTTTTTTTATTATCATTAGTTTAGCGCAGGGGTTTGGGGTGGGTCAAAGCCCCGAAAGCATTGTAAGGGTTCAAAGGGTAAACTTGGGGTTCGAAAACCACGATTTGCAGACCATATGAAAGTTTAGGCTAGATTGTTATAAATAGAGGAACATTTTGAATTGTAAGGTAGAAAAATGAAGACATATTGATATGAATTGTGGTTTAGTAAATCTGTTTGGGTTTTGGGGGAAGGACTCTTGCTGGCTGTGTGCATGGAGATCCAGAGTTCGGCTGTGTGCAGACCCTACTGTTGTGTGTACAGGTTGGGATGGGTGTTGTAAGAGGGAATTGATGAATTGATGAATAAGAAAGGCTATTTGAGAACTGAATCTATATGTACTGTTTATGTGAATCATTGGTAATTTCTATATTATGTGTATTCTGTATTCAACTGCGAAAGTTCTGTGTAAGTGTTCTTACTGCATATAGATCTGTTTTTTTCTGTTTTATGCAATACTGTGCTACTGTCTTAGAAGTATATGATTATTGAGCACCATAGTATAATTAACCTTGCGCATGTGGATGCGAAAAGAGACCTATAAGTCCTGCTCGGGAAGATCTGGACATCTCAAGGTAGGACACAGCTTTGCTTGCCTTACCTATCCTTTCTTAGGGTGCGGAAACCTGGTTCTAGCACCCACCCATACTACTTCAAGTGAGACTTTGACCTGTGCAAGTAGGTCACTACCGAAAGGGCCAGTAGTATAGGGGTTTGTTGGCAAACCTTGAACTCTGAACCTGGGTCAGGACCCCTCGAGCCAAAAAATGGTTTTGTTGCCAGGACCTGGAGCATTTTTAGGAAGGGATCAAGTAATGACAAGAGAGTACTGGAAGCCTGACAAAGAAGAAGAGCAGGTGTGAGTGAATGAACTCCATTCTGGGCAAAATTACAATGCGAAGTAGTAAGTAATATTGAACCAATCAAGAAGGGGATAAATCTGGCTATAGCCCGCTGAAAGAAACAACTATGAAAAGCCCACCAGTTAAACCAATGTTAGAACCACGTAAGAATAAAACCTCACCTGAAACCCCGCCAGAAGGAGACATGGCAGCGCACTTGAAATTACCTACCTTTAAAGGTGCGGGAGATGAGGACATGGATCGATTTTGGTTTGTTGCAGACTCGGTATGGACTGCGCAAGGTGTGCTGAGTGATACTATGAAAAGGGCGTAGCTGTCCCTAGCCTTCGAAGAGAGAGCACTAGACTGGTATATGCGGTACATATCTCAAAACGGGAGTGCATCCATTCAAGATATTAAGGACACCCTAAAATAGCAGTTCCGAAAACCTAATTCCTACTCTCAGATCGTAGTAGACGTGAAAGATTTCAAGCAATGAACAACTAAGTCTATATGGGAAGTTGATCAGAGACTAAAAAATGTGATCAGAGAGGGAGGATTTAAGTATGACGATAGACAACATACCGAATGGTTCATCGCTATGCTGCTACCTCACTTGCGTATACCTATGGGCCACCAGACCTTCGAATCAAAGGAAAAAGCTCTGGAAGTCGCCATGAAACTAGAAGCCATGCCCAGAGAAGACACTTCGAGAGGAGTATAGAAAATTTAGGAGCAGCTCGGAGCGATGCACATGGAGATCCAGAACCTATGGAAGGAACGGGGAAAAGGAGCTAGTGCAGACCTATGGTGCATACGATGTCAGACGTCTAGACATACGAAGGATCAGTGCCCACTACTGGTAGATTACATGTAGGCAGGAGGCCCTAGTATGCTATGTCTAGGCTCAAGCGGGTCTGCATTATGGTGCGATGACTGCCAGGTAGTAGGACTACATGATACAGCCCAGTGCCCTCGGCTAAGTATGGGTGAACTAAAGCAACAATGGTGTAGATTCTGCTAGTCAGTAGGAAATTATGAGCAGAATTGTCGCACTTATGAGTTGGTGATAGATATAGGAAGCCTGTATAGGGTACAATTAGACCCTGCGTCACCTAGATCTCCCACGAGCTTCGGTGGCTCCCCAGCAAGGGGCAGGGGAGGTCGGGGGGGGAACCGCAGGACAAGGACGTGGGCAGCTAATTTGTTATAACTGCGGGGAGGTAGGACACTTTGCAAGGGACTGCCTAAACGCTACTAGGAAATCCTGTAAATATTGTCGGCAGCTGGACCATGAGATTGAGGACTGCCCAATATTGATAAAAAAAATGCGAGAGAAATGACCAACACCAATGAAAAATGTACAAAGAGTTAAGGCGGAACTACGAGACATAAATTTAGGTGCAACATGCAGTAGGATGGCCATAAAAGAGGATGCAGGGGGTCCTCCAAGCCAACAGGCATCTGACAACCAAGAAGGATTGGACCATGAAACAGGACAAGAAAAAATCCACCAGGACAGTACTAAGACAAGAAACTCTACTCTGCGGACTATGCAAACACCTGCACACCTAGGAGCGGATGACAAGGTGAGACCCTTCTTTCCGGCATGTATAAAGCTATTACACCATCCACGGGCCGAAGAAAACCTTCAGGCAGCAATAGATAGCAGTGCAGGGCAGTCCCCCCTATCTCCAGAAGTTCAGGACATAGACAAGTTAGGTAGGTGTAGGAAACATACCGGTAGGGAGATGATATTAACTGCCCAAATTGGTAATTATGAAATGGATCAAGTTTTCGTAGAATTGGGGTCAGATGCAAATGTGCTACCTAAGCAAAGTTGGAAGTGAATGGGAGAACCCAAATTGGAGTGGTCCAATATCCAACTGCGTATGGCCAATCAGCAGAAGATTATACCTCTAGGAAGACTATCAAAACTCATGGTAGATATCGTTGGGGTCAGGGCCTAGGATGATTTCGAATTAATTCAGATTGTAGAAGATGCAGAACCGTACCCTACGCTCTTAGGACTTGACTGGGCCATAGATATGGGTGGTATCGTCAAACTCAAGAAAATAAGTATGGTATTTGAAAATAATGGAGCAAGGGTAACAATACCATTAGATCCTACGAAAGGAGAATGCTACACAGAGCTAGTACGTGGTAACAAAGAGGTAGATCAAATTTACAAGTTGACCATGTGAAACGAGGATTGGATAAATCCCACGGCGGAGGGGGTACTCTGCTGGGAAGAAGACAATGAATACTTCTCTAAATCTAACAAGGAGATGGAGAATTGGAAAAACTGGTTGCATGATGTCTTTGCACCATGATGTCCTTGGGTCACGAGGGACCTCTACTACATTTCTTCAAAGATAAGAGATCTACCCCATTTTGATGAGTCTGGTAGCATCCAAGAATTCCTGAGAACACTGGAAGCTATGGTTCCAAGAGAACGATGGCTCTAGGCCCTTAATATAGCTATGCGTGGGATGCCTGTGAGATGGTGGGACACCGACAAGGAAGCATTCCAGGACTGGGAGACATGTCGTGATATGATGATCCTGCGGTTCACACCCCCAAATGACATACGCACCAAGATGTTTCTCGGACCTGGAGATCCCCCCACGCATTTGCTCACTTGAATGGAAAAATGGTCTGACCGAACTACAGAAGAGTGGGTTCATCTATTTATTCATGCCTTGGGCCCTATCCCCATCGCATGGTATTTATATGCAGAGCTACATCAGCGCACCCGCCACTGGGAAATAATAAAAGATGACTTCATAAGAACGTTCGGACTAATTGGGGGGATGGAGGCGATCGACAAAGCTCTGAAGGACATTGATGCTTTTGTATTTAATAACTCGCACCATCACGCTGCACCAGAGGTCCTGACATGGCAAGTGTAGATGCAAGACATAGTCAACTGCCAGAGCTTGGCGATAGAAGAAGAGGAAGACAATCCTCAGAACGTCTCTATCCCAGAATCTGAGGGGGAACGCACCGTCATTGGACCCCCGCTACAGAATATTGATGTGACTCAACCTCTCAAGCTACGTGAAGTTAATATTGGGACGGAAGAACATCCTAAGTTGGATAAAATTGGGGACTATTGGGACGAAGGAACCATTGGCAAAATTGCAGAGCTACTTACGGAATATCAGGGTTTATTCTGACAAAGTTTTCCGAGCTCTGAGGAATCACAGGGGACCTAGGCGTTATGCACATCACTCTAAAACTAGAGGTGCACCCCATAAAGCAGCGGCCTTACTGTCTGAGGCCTAAATATAAGCAAAAGGTCAAAGAAGAACTGGACAAGATTCTTGCTGCATGTATCATTGAACCGATGGACCAGTCAGATTGGGTAAGCCCAATGGTTATCTAGGAGAAGAAAACAAAGGGAGAGATACACATCTGCAGATACCTACGCAAGTTAAACAACACCTGTGTCCATGACCCCTTCCCTAAGCCCTTCTTGGATGAAATCCTTGATAGTGTGGGCAGGCAGGAAGCCTATTCATTCACCGATGGATTCTCAGGGTACCATCAGATCCGAATTGCACCTGGAGATCGCAGTAAGACTACATTTGCAACAGAATGGGGGTCCGTTCAGTATACAATCATGCCCTTTGGTCTCAAGAACACACCCACTATCTTCTCAAGGGTAGTAGTTGTTGTATTCAAGGAGTTTATTCATAAGTTCCTGGAGGTTTATTTTGATGACTAGATGGTATTTGGCTTGGTAAAGGAGCATGTCTCTAACCTGCAATTAATGTTGGACGCATACTGAAAGCACCATATTTCCTTGAATATCAAGAAGTGTATCTTCTGTGTGCCTTTCAGAATCCTGTTCAGGCACATAGTTTGCTGACAAGGGCTGATTGTTGATCCTACGAAGGTAGTCGTAATTATAAATCTTGCAATCCCAACAATGGAGAAACAATTGTGTTCTATTCTTGAACACACGGGCTATTACAAGAAATTCATTCAAGGGTATGCACTGATCATAGCACCCATGGAAAAACTACTTAAAAGGATGTTTCCTTTTTTTGGAATGTTGAATGTCAGAAGAGTTTTGAGCTACTCAAGGAGAGGATGATCTCTACACCCATACTAATATTTCTTGATTGGTCAAAGGAATTTCATGTACATGTGGATGCATCAAGCATTGCCTTGGGTGCTGTCCTAACTCAACCTGGAGAGGGGGATATTGATCACCCAGTTTCCTTTGTGAGTCAGAAACTCTCGAGCGCAGAGCGTAACTACAACAACCACTGAACGAGAGGGACTAGCCATTGTATATGCATTACAGAAATATCGACACTATCTATTGGGCGAACACTTTAAGATGTTCACCGATCATTCGGATTTGAAATACCTTGTCAATAAGCTTGTGTTGGGGGGGAATATTTGCTGTTGGCTGTTGCTATTTTAGGAATACAATTTTGAGATCATCGTCAAGCCCTGAAGGCTGAATGCGGGTCCGGATCATCTGTCCCATATTGAGACGGGGGAAGAACACAATAAATTGGAGGAAGGATTACCATATGCATAGTTCTTCACCATTAAGGTTGTTGACGCACACTTCACTGATATCATTCAGTTCCTAACTACAGGCATAGCCCCCGCAAAATATTCGGTGTAGTAGAAGAAGGAGTTGGTTACTCCGGCGGTGGACTTTACTATCATCGTCAGCTAGTTATACAAGCTAGGCACTGATGAAATACTACGCAGATACGTCCTAGAACATGAACGGCAGGCCGTTTTGGCAGAGGCACATGAAGGCATCGCAGGAGGCCACTATGCAGGAAGAGAAACGGCCTAAAAGATCTTGAGAGTTGGGTTATGGTGGCCCACCCTACATCAAGATTCTCACACCTATTGTAAATCGTGCGATACGTGCCAGTGGACAGGATGGCTCTCATGCAGAGATGAGATGCCATTGCAACCTCAAATGGATTTGCAGGCCTTTGAAAAAAGGGCCATTGATTTTGTGGGACCCATCAATCTGCCAGGCAAGAAGACATGTGCGTGCTACGTTATTACTGCCACTGACTATGTCACTCGATGGGCTGAAGCACAAGAGGTGAAGGATTGTACTATGGATACTGTTTCACATTTCATCTTTGAGTAGATCCTAACTAGGTTTGGCTGCCCAAAGATCCTAATGAGCGACAAAGGCATGCATTTCATTAACGAAACGATACAAGCCCTGAATGAGGAATTTCAGATCCATCATGCAAAAAGTACACCATACCATCCATAGGAAAATGGGGCAGTCGAGGCTTTCAACAAATTCTTAGAGCAAGCATTGACCAAGGTCTACAATGTCGATCGTAGTGATTGGGATGTACGCATCCCCTTTATTTTGTGGGAAAATCGGATGACCTGCAAGAAGCTCACAGGAAGGACCCCCTTTCGGATGGTCTACAGCAAGGAGGCCATTATGCTAATAGAATACGTTGTTCCTAGCCTACGTATCACGACATTTACAGATATGATAGAACCTGATATAATGGAGGAATGCCTTGCGCAGCTGCTGGCATTGGAGGAAGATTGGTTTATTGCTAACTTTCATCAGTAGGTTCCAAAGGCTCGCGATAAAGCCTGGTATAATCGACATATTTGCCAAAGACATTCATAGTAGGCGACCTAGTCCTCTTATATGATAGCCAATTTGTGAAACACTCAAGGAAATTCCGATAGCACTAGCTTTGTCCCTACACCATTAAGGAAATCATGAATGGTAGAGCAGTCAGGCTAGCTACCCTGCGCAGTGACATATTACCAGGCTATGTCAATGGTGGTCGACTCAAACCATACAGGGCTAAATGAGTATATGGCCAGAATAATTGGCTCAGGCAAGATTGGCCCACCTGGGATAGGACTCTGACACACAAGCGAGATATGCACACTGGTCATAAAATAGCTCCAGGGGTGATTGGCAGACCTGTGGCCATACTGACTCAGGATGAGTCAAAAGATTGTGTTAGGGGACTGTTGGAACAGGGTCTCCTACGAGCTGTGAAATTGGTCCGATTTTGTATATTTTTTATTATCATTAGTTTAGCGTAGGGGTTTGGGGTGGGTCAAAGCCCCAAAAGCATTGTAAGGGGTCAAAGGGTAAACCTGGGGTCCGAAAACCACGGTTTTCAGACCATAGGATATTTTAGGCTAGATTGTTATAAATAGAGGAACATTTTGAATTGTAAGGTAGAAAAATGAAGAGATATTGATGCAAATTGTGGTTTAGTAAATCCGTTTGGGTTTTTTGGGAAGGAATCCTGCTGGCTGTGTGCATAGAGATCTAAAGTCCGGTTGTGTGCGCAGGTTGGGACGGGTATTGTAAGAGGGAATTGATGAATAATAAAGGCTGTTTGAGAACTGAATCTATGTGTACTATTTATGCGAATCATTGGTAATTTTTTTATTATGCGTATTCTGTATTCATCTGTGAAAGTTATGTGTAAGTGTTCTTACTACATCTAGATCTGTTTTGTTCTGTTTTATGCAATACTGTGCTATTTTCTTAGAAGTATATGATTATTGAGCACCATAGTGTAATTGACCTTGCACACGTGGATGCAAAAATATAACTATAAGTCTTTCTCAGGAAGATCTGGACATCTCAAGGTAGGACACAACTCTTCTTGCCTTACCTATCCTTTCTTGGGGTGCGGAAACCTGGTTCCAACACCCACCCATACTACTTCGGGTGACTTTGACCTGCGCAAGTAGGTCACTGCCGAAAGGGCCAGTAGTATAGGGGTTTGTTGGAAAACCTTGAACTCCGAACCTGGGTCAGGAGCCCTCAAGCCAACAAGGAAGGATGAAAGCCTATGCGCCAACCCCAAAGGCTGATGAACCCAGCTATAAAGGACATAATCAAGGAAGAACTATAGAAATTATTGGATGCAGATTTCATTTATCCTATATCAGATAGTGAATGGTATTTCCTCTTGTCCTAGTCCCAAAGAAGAATGGAAAATGGTGAATCTATGTTTATTATCGAGAAATCATCAAAGCCACCAAGAAGGACCATTTCTCTTTTCCCTTTATAGACCAAGTCATGGATGGCCTTGCAAGAAATAAGTTATTTTTATTCTGAGATGGGTTCAGTGGGTATAACCAAATCCAAATAAGCCCTGAATACCAGGACAATACTACTTTCACCTACCCTTGGGGTACCTTCGCTTACTGAGTCCTACCCTTTGGATTAAGCAATGCCCCAACTACCTTCCAAAGAGTTGTCTTGAGCATTTTCTCTGAGCTAGTCCATGACTCAGTTGAATATACATGGATGATTTCATGCCCTATGAGGATGACTTATAGGAGGCTCTCTCCAATTTGGGAAAAGTGATGAGAGGGTGCATTGAGATGCATCTCTACCTGAGCCAAGAAAAGTGTGATTTCTTGAAAAGCGCAGGAGTTTTATTGGGGCACTCAATCTCACAAGTAGGAATACAGGTGGACCCAAGAAAAATAACCATCATAAAAACGGTATCTACTCCTCAAAATTAGAGAGATGTTAGGAGTTTCTTGGGTTTATATGGCTATTATAGAAGGTTCATCAAATATTTCAGCAAGTTGGCTTCCCCACTATTTGGTTTGTTAGCCAAATATTTTGAGTTTACTTGGTCCAGTCTTTGTCAAGAATATTTTGAGCTCATTAAGGGAAATTTAACTATTTCCTCCATTCTCCGAGGCCCAAATTGGACTCTTCATTTCCACTTCCACACAGATGCATCAGAAAAATTTGTGGTGGCAACATTGAGGCAATTTTAAGGCAAATTACCTTATGCAATCTATTTCATCAGTAGGAACTTTTCTAAGGTAAAAATCATTTATATTGTCACATGATTAGCTATTGTCCATTCTTTAAACACATCTAGACACTACGTCACTGGTTATCAGACCTTTGTGCACACTGGCCATGAATCCATCAAATATTTAATGAAAAAACAAGATGTTAATGCTAGAATAATTAGATGGTATTTACTATTACAAAATTTTGACCTAACCATTGTTGATAAACCTATAAAGGAGAATGTTGTTGCGGATTTATTTATCCAGGTTAGATCTATCTGCAGATGAAGAAGGAATGGTGGATGACCAGCTACCAAATGAACATATTTTCGCTATCTCAACACTCTCACCATGGTTTTCTGACATATCTAACTACTTGGTTGTTGAAAAGTTCCCTCCTAATCTCTCATTCAAGGATAAAATCAATATCATCACAAAAAGTTCCCCTTTCACATGGATTGGGGGAAATGTCTTCAAGCTAGGAGCTGACCAAATTCTCAGAATATGTGTGAGAGGGGAAGAAGTTTTTGATATCCTCTTTGCATTTCATGATAGCCATTGTGGATGCCAGTTTTCTATAAAAAGGAATTCCTTCACATTTTTGCAGGTGGGATACTATTTTCCTACCCTTCACCAGGGTGCTATAAGATACACTAGCAGGTGCGACTGGTGCCAAAGGATGCGGAAACCTACACAGTGGAATGAGATGCATTTTCACCTTTAGGTGGCTCTTGAGACATTTGAAAAGTGTGGCATGGACTTCATTGGACCTATTGTTATGCAAGTAAATCCTCTCTGTAGACAAAGAAAATCCCTCTAGCCCTAGAGTGGGTCTAGTAACAAAGGGACAAGCTAAAGTGTAGGTTCCTTAATTAATTAATGAAAAGCACAGGGTAGATTGACCTACCTGGAGTCCATTGCTATCATGGATGTGGTGGTGATGGCCTCTTGATCTCTTCTTCAATGACTTACAATCCTTCTTCTACAATGTTTAGATACCTGCACGAAGTTTAGCAAACAAGAGAAGCATACGAAAAAATTATCTCATTCATAATCAACTAACCATTCAAGGAGGGTTAATCATATTGCATCAAATAAAACACATTTATGCAAGATGGGAACCATACAATAGTCATGTATATGTATTAATAGAAGAAAGAGTTACAACCGGAGCCTTGATGTCGCAGCCTCCTTCAGCGGGATTCAGTTGAAGAGTGTCTTGATGGATCATTAGGGAATTCAGACGGGATGAAGATGCAAGTATAAGCTCTCTCAATGAGGGTTTCTTCCACTCTATATTTTCTAACAAAATGTACATAAATATCTTCAACATTTCAGCTATAATATGTTCAGTTTAGCTAGCACATCAATGGAAGATGGATATATTTATAAAGGGAGAGGAGGATGTTGGGATCCCTACAATAGTGGAAGGGAGGCCTTATCCCTTGGGAGGTTTCCCAAAAAGGTGGAAACAAGAGGTCAAAGGAGGAAGTCCTTGGTTATTCCGTCGAACCACTCCAGATGACTCGCCCATGAAGTTTGTTATGATGGAAACTTTGCCTCTGTTTTTGAAAAACATTCCATAAACAGGTTGGCATGGGTAGCTCACTGGGACAGAGCACCAATGGGCACGGGGCTCAGTGTTAATTTCCAAATCAGCGCGAGGGCATAACGGTCTACTAGTGCCAAGGAAAAAATAGGTGTTTCTGATGGTCTGTTTAGGAAATTTTCAATAGAATGAATGTTGTGCTCATGGCAAGGGATGCAATGATGGTCTATGCAAGGCATGACACTTTATTTTGGTCACAAAAATGAACCTCCAATGTTCAATATGGGGATTGCAGCGATAGTGAAATTTTTTTTTGTAATAGATGCCCCCTAAAGCATGAGGTCCGAGAGAGAGGAAGGGGTGAAATGCTTTACGAGAAGGCGTTCGAACCAAAAACTGTTGTCAGAAGACCTACAATTACAAATACAACTGATATCTATGATACATGAACATATGGCATGAGCGCAACCATCCATAATAGATTATATATACAAACTAAGATCCAAGGTATGGACACATCCATCCAGCAGTAAGGATCAACAAATAGACTTAGGTATGGTCGCAACCATCCAATCAAAAGAGTCATGTAATAAGCCATGATAAAGTACAATATCCTACAGCCGGTATCTTATCAGGAAAAACCTAAGGTCTTGCGCTCCATCTCAACCTGAACAAGTACAAATTCAAGCATGTGAATATGTGAGCTGAAGTCGAACATGCAAGAAAATCACCTAATTACCAACCAATGATGAAAGTTGTTAACAAGTACGAGAGAAACCACCAATAATGAAAATGGCTCTTAAGGTACAATCCATGGAATGTGAACAGTGATATGGCATCAAACACCCGCAGAATCACTCGATCGAAGGCCAATGATGTGGACCTGTCGTCGAATGTGAAGAACTTGCCCTTGAGGCATGCAAGCTCCAAGGTACCGGTAGGGAGTCTCTAGACCAAATTCCTGGATAATGAGTTGAAGTAGATAGGAAGTGACCCGGTCGAAGGAGGGCCATAATGTTTCCCACATCATCGACACGAGATAGAGGAACATAATGACAATGTATTAGGACTAATAGAGAATCAGAGGGAGGTTGAAAACTACAGAGGAAAAACTTCTCTTGAACATATCAGCGACATGACTCTGGATTTGGCAGTATTTGACATCAAAGGGATCCGAGGTCATGATGACGCGGAAAAGAGTAGATGAGAGGTCAAAATAGATTACCCAAACCCATGGAGGAAAAAATGATGAAATGAGATGTCCCCAACCCGACACGAATGGAGACGAGTGTCATGTTCAAGAGTGACATACTACTAACACAACTAAAGACTGGTTCCATTTCCCCCCACCATTTCTGGTGAGTACCCCAATTATTTTTGGAAGAAAAGCTTGAAGGGGATATCATATGCTTGTAATGTAAGTTTTTCCTTTGGAAAAATCCAACCTAGTACATTTTACGAACCCTAGGAAGGAGGAACTTGAGTGAACATCATGGTGACGATGCCTGATTTCATCAGAGTTTAACGATTCTGACAAAGGGATAACTAGACATCTTTTCATGTTTAGAGAGTTTGAAAAGAAGAAAAAAATAAATCTCCAACATGTCCCCTTTCGTAAATAGTCTCTCATATTCGAAAAGGTAGAAAAAAACATCTGAAAGAACCTCTTAGTCACGATAGGCTAAGGTATTCCTTTTTTGTACATAATCTATCCCAGCCCAAAAATGGGGTAAATGTATACTGGGTAGATATCGTTTCATAGCCATTTAACGAGTTAAAAATGACAAGAGTCTCGACAATATTTTTCAGTTTTATAGAGTCAGAAAAGAGCTGAAAGATGACTCCAGTAGTGAATTTTTCTTTTTTTTATCGAGTCTGAAAAACTATAAAATACAACTTGTTACTTCATCACTATCTTATTAAAGATCTGTCGCTGCACAAGAAACAAACGTAAAACCAATTTCTCAAAATAACATAATTTAATAATCGAAAAACATGTCTTAAAACATAATTAGGTTTTTGAAAAGTTATAAAATGCTAAAAATGGTAAAAAACAATTACTTTTCACTTTTACCTCTTGTGGAGCAATAGTTACCCATTTTATACTGCAATTTTGCGGTGATGATAGCGAGCAATCCGACAGACCAATCTCGAATCTGACAGTTCTAGGTAAGAGATGACATCCTTTCCCACATTTTAAGTCTTAT
Source organism: Pinus albicaulis (assembly GCA_034641835.2). Classification (NCBI taxonomy): domain Eukaryota; kingdom Viridiplantae; phylum Streptophyta; class Pinopsida; order Pinales; family Pinaceae; genus Pinus; species Pinus albicaulis. Next base: position 888,284,017 of record CM076580.1, read on the forward strand.
TTTATTACCTGCAACCTTCAATTTTGATTTTTGAGGGAGAAATTGTGAAAACTAGGGCACGACGGTTGGCGCGAGTTTCGGGCACGTACTGCTCGTGCTAATCGCCCAATTTTTTGAACTAGGGCACGCCCATTGGCACGAATATTTCTAAAACAGTCACACCAACTGTGAAAACCTTTTAAAACTCACAATGCAAGTAAGAAAGCCTAAATTCCACAAATCTTAGCTTTTAATTTGGCTAATAATGTCCATATGAACATGTTTGTAGGTGTAAAGTGGAAAAATGGTGATCGAGTGGAAGGAAAGGGAACACAATGAAGAATATGAGCTTGCCATGGATAATGAGTGATGTATGGAAGCTATGAGAGACTGTGGACTAAAAAAATTCTTCATGAGACCGTGCCTCAAAACTCAACTAGAGCTGCTGCAATACTTGATCAGTATTTGGGATGAGGATCAGGAAAAATTCATTCTTCGTGATCAGGAACTCGAAATTGATGTTTCAGATGTTTACTTCATAACAAGACTATCATAGAGGGGGCCAACACTAGTCCTAACTAGCACCTGGCCCACCATGGAGAACATGACCATGGTGATCGACAAGGTATGTCGAAGGGCACGAAAAGGATCAGGAAGTGGGAAAGTGGATATCCAAACTATCCCAGACTTGGAACTAAAAGTAGTGCTACACACCATCATGTGAGCTGTGGGATCGCAAGCACCGCATGAAGAAACAAAAACACATCTTCTTCTTGTAGTAGACTGTCTAACACCGATCCTCTACAACTGGGTAGAGGCTGTGACGATCAATATGAAACGAAAACTGACGAAATACAAGAATGGAAAACTAAATCAGTTTAGATATGGATCCATCTTGGTATTTTTCTTCCTGGAATGACTACCAATTTTCTAGCGACAGGACGTGATAGTCCCAACACCACTAGGATAGGAGCCATGGATGGCCCGTTGGACAACACTGATGCCAAGGTCAGGGGGTGGCCAACATATGTCCTGGAGACCAGAGTTCTTTGATTGGCTCCGCTAACAATTGATTGTCGTGGGGGAATGGCCCTACTCAGGCACAGATTTCACTGGTGATCCGAACCTCCCACTTCCGGAAGGAGAGGATTAGGATGAAGCACTTGGTAAGAGTCATTTTTTATTTTTATGAGTATTTTGATTTTTTTTGTAATTTATTTTTTGACATTAAATCCATGTGTTATGCAGATGTTGGACTATAAATACCTGCAAGCATGTCTCCAATAGCAAGGTGAATCCCTCGTGACTTTGATATTGCCCTCATGGTGAGGAAGGCAAGGAGGAGGAAATCACGCACAACCTGGAGGGGATCTCTCGTGGAGTTCTAGACTATGTGTGATTCGACGATGTTCCTCATGCATACCAGAGACATACTATAGGGGTGTCAAACTAAGTTCATTGCTTGCTGAGGCAGCTTGTACAGGAAGTGACATGCTATCATGATCATCATGCCGATTAGACACCTAAGATTTACTTTTGCATATTTTTTTTTAGAGACATGATGTCTTAGGATGTAACAGAAACACCCATATTTTTTGAAACTTATGGTGCACACTGACGCAAACTTTCGATATATATATATACACCTATATTCCTATTTGATATGAGTCTTTCATGTGATGACAATTTTACATATTACACAAATGTATATCTAATACAATGTTAGCCATTGTATCAGTTAATGCATTCATTTGTCTCAGAATATGTTGATATGTGATATAATCAAAATTTATTTCTATCAAACAAACACGTAAATACAATCTTAAAATGTGAGGGTTTCTAACCGAATAATTCCCATTAAGTTGAAGAACAACAAGCTGTGAGTCTAGATTTACAACCAATGCATTAATTTCGAGGGTAATTGCCTCCATTAACAGTTCAATAACAGCACTATACTCAGCGACATTGTTTGTAGTTCATCCTGGACAAATAACTTGCATATCTATCAACTCACCAACAGGATCATAAATCACCCAGGCTGCTGAAGACAAGTTCCGGGTACAGCGGGAGGCACCATCCACGAAACCGACATAAGGGGTAATAGACATATGCACAATAAGAAAAGACCCAATAAGCAGGAAGACGCTCGCAAAACTCACCAATCCAAAAAATGTACAAAAATGAAAAGAACACCTTTGTACACAAAACATGCACGAATGTCTCATGCATAATATTTTTTGAGATACAACCCATTTCTGGGCTGATCTAATGGATGAACTTCAAAATCAATGAGCTCATAGGCCCCATTATTCAAAACACATTTAACAATGTAGGGCCCATGCCACATGGGTTGAAATTTTCCTTCCCCCAGCTTATCATGAGCTTGGTCGTACAGGAGGACGAGGTCTCCTTTTACAAAGGAGCGAGGGGAAAATGACTGGTCAAAATGAGCTTTGAACTGCTTTTTTTGTGCCTTGATGACCAAAGAAGCAAAACGATGAGTTTCATCCAGCCTTTCTAAGTAGAGAAGATGCTCTTCTTCAGGTGAAGTGTTGGGTAGTAATTCAACAGCCAATTTGACAGAAGGAATTTCACACTCAATCAGAAGGGTAGCTTCTAGACCGTAAACAAGCTGAAAAGGAGTGAATTTGGTTGCATCCTTAACTGAGGTTCGGTACACCCAGAGAGTCCAAAATAACATGAGATTCCAATTGGATTTGTGCATCCTGATCATACGTTGAAGAATGGTGACAAGAACTTTGTTCACAGCTTCAACTTGGACATTGGCCTGAGGATAGTACGGCGTTGAGATGTTGTGACGCAAGCCCAACCTGGAAGTCAAATCTGCTACCATATAATGCCGAAAATGGGAACCATGATCAGTAACAATGGCTTAAGGGACACCAAAACTAGAAATGATATGATTGAATATGAACTGAGCTGCTGTCTTACCGTCAATGGCAAGTGTAGGCATTGCGTTGGCCCATTTGGTGAAGTAGTCAATGGCTATGATAATATAAGCATGCCACCTAGCCAGGTGAGGGTTACATGTCATAAAATCAATGCCCCACTTCGCAAAGGGACCAATGGTAATGGCATGATGGATATGTGTAGGTGGCGTGTGCATCTTGTGCTGATAGATCTGGAAATCATGAAATTTATGAACAATGACAATGTAGTCCTTGAAAATAGAGGGCCAAAAATACGTAGCACGAAGAATATTTTGTGTAGTGGCATAACTAGACATGTGACTGCCACAGGTTCCATTGTGACAATCATTCAAAACTTTCTCAGCCTCCTCGAGGGTAAAACACCCACGGAGAATGCAATCTACTCCGATGCGGTAGAGTGTATCTCCGAATATGCGTTAAGGTTGTGATTGATGGAAGATGTGTCGACGGGCATCCTTCGTCAACTCATATCTAAAAGTAGAATTCTGGAGATATACGTTGATATCACCGTACCAAGGATCGAGGGTGCTAATCAGAAAAATCGTATCATCTGGAATGCATTCTTCAGAACCAGATGGAGCAGATTCAGAGGGGAGGGAGCAGATCAGATCGGAAAATACTAGTGATTTCTTCGACTTGGCAGTAGTAAACTCCAAATCGAACTCTTGGGGGGTAAAAATCCACTTTGAGTATTTTCCCCCCGGCAATTTTCGAAACAATATATAGGTCATGGGGTTGCATTCATAAATCATAGTCACAATACGCAACAAAATACAATGACAAAAAAGTTGAACTGCTTGAACTGCAGCGAACGCTAACTTCTCGACATGGGCATAGCACATTTCTAGATCGAGAAGGTTATGAGAGAGGTATTAGATAACATGCTCATCACCATCATCATCCTCTTGAACCAAAACCATGGAAATCGTGCTGAAAGCGGCAGCTAAATAGAGGGAAAATCGTGATGATAGTTCGGTGGATGCAATAGAGGAGCGTTGAAAAGAAACGTCTTCAGAGCATCGAAAGAATTCTGGGTGATCTCATCCCAAAGGAAAGGTATGCCCTGCTTTAGTAATCACATGAATCCTTTAGCTACTTCGGCATAGTTAGGTATAAAATGACGTAAAAAATTAGCCTGCCCCTGCAAACTTTGCGGTTGATGTAATGAAGATGGAGAGGGGAGATTAATTATAGCCTCGAATTTGAGTGGATCAAGGCGAATCCCATATTTGGACACAATAAACCCCAAGATTCTACCAGAATCGACACAGAAGATGCATTTGTGCGGATTTAGCCGGATGTTATAGCGTTAACAACGAAGAAATATCTGACCAAGATTGTCAGGATGGTCCTTACGTTTAGCTGATTAAGCCAGAAGGTCATCCAGATAAGGTTGAATGATGTGATTAATATCGTGAAAAGCATATGATGACGCTCGCTAAAATGTGGCCCCAACATTATTCAAGCCAAAAGGGAGATTCTTATACTTGAAAGTACCCCAAGGACAAATGAAGGAAGTCTTATGCTGATCAGTCGGGAGAATTTTAATCTGGTTATAGCCACAAAAGCCATCCATGAGGAACAATATCTCACTCCCAACGCAGTCATCAATGATCTGATCGATAAAGGGAGTAGGATAATTATCCTTAGGACATGCCCGATTAATGTCACGATAATCAGCACAGACTTGAATGGTACCTTGTTTCTTATCTATAGGGACAATGCTGGAGACCCATTATGTTAAAGGAATTTGGTAGATGAAACTAGCCCTGAGAAGTTTTTCAACTTCACTTTTAATGGCAGCAAATTTTCGAGGGTGCACAGGACAAAGGCATTGATGAACAGGCTTCGAACCAGGGTAGGTAGGAATCTCGTGCAATACTATACTGGGATCGATGCCAGACATTTCTTTGTAGGACCATACAAAGACGTCACAGAACTCACGGAAAATTCTAGTATAAACCTAGACTTCATCGGAAAAATAGGTGATCCCGATATGGATGTTCTCGACGATTCTTGGTTTCACAGAAATGTTGATAGGAATCGTTTGCGTGATGTTACTCAAGTTACCCTATGAAAAAACTTCGTGTGTCAGAATAGGTGTTTGAAGTGAAGGAGAAGGAACCTAAGATGCAAACCTCTCAAGACACGTAGACATAGCCCCAAGGCCAGGCATGAATGAGGGGTGATGATGACTATTATCCCATGGAAGATCCTTGAGAGACATGATTTCCATGATGGCTACATCAGAGGGAAATATCTCTTTCAAGGGATCGGGTGAATCCGAATCACCGAGCCAAGGGGATTGATAATAAGTGTCAAGAGACATGCTCAAAGGAGCAGGATCAGAAGACAGAGGTTCCGAAGCCGCGATGAGTTCACAATATTCAATCTCGATCAGACTCAACGACATCGAATCTTTGAAAGAATCGATCTGTTCAGGTGAAGGGATGATCCAAGGGTCATCTGACCGAGAGATCATATTGATCTGAACAGTGTTGGGCAGAGGAAGGGGAAAAATACCCATGAGGTCAGGATCTTTGAAGAGACCCGGCCCAGCGCCCTCTTAGGGAGTAGGAATCTGATCCACATACATAACGTTGTTCTTGGAAGAAGAGGTGAAAAAAGACAATTGATCAACAGTAATAATATTTCCTTCATGCGGGAATTTTAGGACATGAAAGAGAGTGGACAGAACGCATAGCATGACATGAGTCCAAATGCAACCGAGGAGAATATTTTAGTTGATTTTGGCGTCAACTACTTCTACCTAGACATTGACTGTCTTCCCTTTCAAGGTAATCGGTAAACTAGCGAGAACACCTAAAGGTTTTGATTCCCTTCCATAAAATATTTCAAGGGAATTTGGAGATGAATTCAAGGCTGGAGAATAAATGGCTTTCCAACAAGAATATGAAATGATGCACATAGATGCACCCTCATCCACAACAGATCGATGGATATCGAGACAATTAATACCAACTTGTATGATGAGTGCAATTTGGTGTGGGAGTCGTGGGACGATATTCTCTAAATCGAAAGCAAGAAGGCTAGTATCAGCAGGATCAACCTCGCCGATCGCAGATAGCAAAGCCTTCCGTTGAGATAGAAAACTCTGAAGCACTTCTAATGCAGAGATTGCAGATGGCGCCTGAGCCAAATCCCCAATAATACTGTAATGTTGAGCAACATGGGAATTTGGATTGTAAGAAGACTTATGGAGCACACCTTTGGAAGGTGGTCATAAAATGGGCTTAGTAGTGGGCCTTTCAATCTAAATAGGGCCAGAAGCAGGTGAAGGAGGAGGACCATCAGTGATCTCTTTCCCCGCTACCTGACGCGATTCGGTATTATCTTTCGACTGAGTAGCAATAGAAACAGATGCATAACCATTCATCATGAACACCTGAGAGCCAAATGGGGTAGAGGACTTTGGTTTCTCTACCATCTGGGTCTGCTGAGATGGAAAAGGTTAATTAAAAATATTCGTAGTTCCTTGGGTGCCTTTGAGCAGTCTACTTACTTCGGCCCGTCGAGGACAGCACTTGGTGTAGTGCTCTTCGTCATAAATCAAACAAGGGTACTTCGGCTTACGTTGTGAACCATCATCAGTACAAGATTTTGACGAATCTGGTTTTGGGGTATCAGATTTGGCCTTACCTTTACCCTTATTTTTTCCCCTTGGAAGCTTTATCCGTGGGATTGGCCTGAACGACATTGACTTCCGCGGTTTTACTATAATTTGGGGTAGGCTGAGAAGCAGCCTCATTGGAAGGATTAGATTTTTGCTTCCCAGTATTTGAAGGAGAAGACTTCCAAGAAGTCTGAGACATGGAACCAATAATACCATCAATGGATGGGGTCGCTGGTGCTTTAGAAGTTCCAGGTCGAGGGGCATTAGGCAAGATATCATACAATGTGCCAGACTGGGAGTACACAAGATCAAGGTACTGGGCACAAGAAATGGCCCGTTCTTCGGTTACACATACCCCCATAGCTATGTCTTTAGAGATTTGATTGACAAAGGAGGGAGTGAACCAATAAGTTAGAAGCTGATCAGGAATATCAAACTTAATCAAGCGATGACAATGCCTCCATTCATGAATATGATCAGAGATGTGAGTAGCTCGGTCCTATTTCAAGGATGTGAGGAGGTGTGTCCCGGTATCATAGCGAATCGGTAACTGAAAATGGGTAAGAAATGCCATGGATAAAGAGTTGAAATATTGGAAAATTCCATGAGATAATTCGATGTACCACTTTGCAGTGGCACCAGTAAGAGTCTGTTGGAAAAGAAGGAGCTAGATGGAATCATCAACCCAAGAGTTAGAGGAACACCACAAGTGTTAATTCATAACATGCGCTTGGGGGGTCTTCTCTAGAATTACCCTCAAACTTAGGACAATCACCAAGAATCTTAGTCAGAATTGGAGGCCAATACGAGTTATGAAGAATCAAATAATTTGTAAGCTTTGACACATCAGGAAGTTCCAACGTAGCAAGAAATGGTAATTGAGGATTAAAAGGCATTGGAGGCATTTGATAAGGACCTGTGTTAAAATTGAACCTAGTTTGAGAGAAGTTCTGCCCCCATATGTTTTGTCCCAGAGGATTTTGACCATAGGGGTTATACGCCTGATAATTCAGCCCATACTGGGGTTGAGGACCAGGATATTGATTTTGAGCATACCACTGAGGTCATTGTTGGGAAATTTATGGATCCTATTGCAGAATGTAAGCAATGCCTTGAGGTTGATTATAAACCAACTGGGATTGATTTTGAGGGTAATAAGTGAAACCTTGGGGTGCACTATGTACAAACTGATATTGGCCTTGAGGAGGGTAATAAGCGCCTTGAGGTTGAGCAAGTGGACCCTGCTGAGCAGGAGGGCCCTACTGAGTAGGTGGAACTTGATGAGCAAGTTAACCCTGCTGAGCAAACAGACCTTGTTGAGTAGGATAAACAGGTTGAACTAACTTCTGAGCAGGTTGAACTGGTTTTTGAACAGATTTAGTTGCTTGTTGAACAGGTTGAACTAGTTGTTGAACAGATTGAGTTGGTTGTTGAACAGGTTGAATCGGCTGTTGGAGTTGGGCAGGTTGTCCCTACGAAGGAGGTTGGCCTGGATACTGAGGGTCACCGGGTTGCCCTCGTGAAGGAGGTTTTCCTGATGGTTGCGATGGACCAGGTTGACTCAGAGGAGGACAGTAGGGTTTTCCTTGTTGTAAAACTTTTGGCCTTGCTAAATGTAAGGCTATTGCTATTGAACAAAAGTTTGTTCCTGTGGTGGAAACATTTTCCCTCCAAGAACATAATATGCTCCTGGTTGATACTAATACTGAGGTTGACCGGAAGGATCATAAGGTTGCTGGACCGAAGATCGACCCTGTAAGGGTTGGCTTTACGGACCATAAGGTTGTCCCTGTTAGATCAAAGGTTGTCCTGGTGGGGGTTGTCCTTGTAGACCAGAGGGTTGTCCTTGTATGATCGACCCTTGATGAGGGATGGTCCGATAAGGATCAACCGAAGCAAGATAAGAAACTTGGTTTGGATAAACAGGAGGAAAATAAATGGGGTTACCGTAGACATCATAGTGATTTGGAGGATTGACAGGAGCTTGGGGCCATTGAGAACCTTGAGAATTATGCTGTTGATTGTCCAGAGAGGGAGCATACCATCGGTGAATATCCAACATGTGTTCATCAAAAGTATAAGTGGAAACCATGGGTGCAGAATCACATTGGGTTTCTACTGCGCGAGTTTGTGATCCACTCGCTGCAGGCCTAACCTGGAACATAGGATTAATGGAGATGGACCTACAAACAACAGAAGATCTGGATGACTGATGCGTAACAACTAGTGCAGATGAAGCCACACAAATGGTACGTTGGACTGTGACAAATGTAATAATGACTAACAAAATAGGTGTCGACGTTGTTAATCCTAATGAGGGAAAGACCCAACTCCTTGGAGGAGTCGAAGTAATGGAGAATGTTATGCACAAAACACTAGAAATAATCTGACTCAAATTACGATAACCAAGTGGAAGTGGCATCGATGGAGGGGAAGATTGATCAGAGACATACTGGAGATCTTCAACGAAAAGCTGGTATTCTCTTATGGACACAGGCATTTCTCCACTGGTGATAGGACTCGAAGAATCCATGTTTGACGAAGCTATAAGATCTTTGAAAAGACTACGAGGGCTAGGAGGTAAAGAAGCAGCTAAAAATGGTGATCCCGAAGTAAGAGGAGGGAATTCTCCCTTATCCCAAAAATAGAACCAAGCACCCGGAGGAGGCCAATTGAACTCAACTAACTCTTTAGGGGGAGACCGGGTAGCAAGAGGCAATAAAGTCGAGAGGATAGGCTATGAAAACTCAGCAGACCTAGTTGACTAAGGGGTTTCAAAAGAAAAATCAGGAAAAGAACTACCACTAGGCAGCAGTGAGGAAGATGACGAACCTAGTGGTTCCGCCACTGTGAAAGTATTTCAACACAGGAAGGAAAACAAGATAGCCGATCAAGGGCTTCAAGATCAAAGTCTAAGGAAAAACAAGAACAAGCCAAGTAACAAACCTTTAACAGGCATGTGATAGTGGGTAATTAATTTTATGACATTGAAACTGGACTTTGCTATTTCATGTTTTAAGAGTCGAGAAACAGACAAAATATGACTCTAGTCACTTTCAATTTTGAACGAGCATGAAAGGACAAGTGCTCGATGATATATTCTCTTTTTAAAGAGTCACGAAAAGATCGAAATGACTACTCAGGTAATCTAAGAAAGAGGGTGTACCAAGCTTTCGTGAACTACCATATACAACTTGTTCTTCAAATGAAAGAGAAATGACCAAGGACTTAACGTACGTACAGGTAGTCTCCTCGAATGTTGTGTTCGGTGTATCGCGGTTACAGGGCGGCAGACTCAGCTTCCTATGGATAAAGGATTTGAACCTAATGGGGTATCCCTTTATGTACTCAACGGTACGGGGAGCACAAGTCCGTACTAGCGCTGTCTAAAGCCAGATGGCGAACGACAACTACTAGGTTTAAAGACGCCGGAACTTGTCTCTAGCCTAGACCATTAAAAATTTTTGCGTTAAGTTCCAATGCTTCCTTAGGTTAACTCAATTGATTTTACAGTTGATCTTGAATTATCATTTTATTTTCAAGTCCCTACCGGATTGTGATCTCAAATTTCCTAAATGCAAGCTATATGCAATAGAACACCATTTTCCATTCGATGAATGTTAGCTACGAAAAGGATAGAGATCTTTCAGAAATCAGCAAACATAGAAAACATATGAAGAATTCTCCTAACTCATCTAATACAATCAAAAAGAGAAATTAAAACTCTTTCCTGGATGCAAGTGCTAGTTATGCGGAACAATTTTTTATTTCTGATGCAAATGAAAGGATGCAATTTTTTTTTTTTCAATGAGATGAAGCACACAATGCTCTAATTACATTAAAAAACAAAGAAAACACTAGTTCTGAGTATCGCGAATGTAGAGAACTAAAATAAATGATTCAATCAAAGCAATACAAACACAAAAAGCACTCAGACCAATAACACACTCTTTCAAGAAAAGTGAAAGCCTTCTAAACAACCCAAAATGAGCAATGTAATCTATGCTCGAAAACGAAGAGATGGAGAGTCAAAAAAACACAAATTAATCATTCAACAAACCAAAACTCAAAGGATCAAGAAAGACTCAGGCAACTGATCAAGGAATTGAATTGACAAAAACCAAAAGACTCAACCTTCAGCGAGGAGGCTTAGTGAGCGAAAGAAACCTAGAAACCTAGGGCACATTGATAGGAAAATAGACAAACAAATGAGAAGAGAAAGCCTAAAACAGTCAAAACAACTCGAAAAATACCAATTACAAACAAAAAACAAACCAGAGTCAAGCACAACTGACCAGAAAATCATCAGGGAGGTCAAACCAAACCCTATAGGGTTCGGTGTGACTATAAGGCAGTAATCCGTGCCAAACAGGGGTTGGCGTGACTGCAACAAAAGCAACAAGCACCAATTGACACGACTGTTCAAAAAAAAAGTGTGCCAAGCCAAATATCTATGGGAGAATGGGAAAACTAGTGAGCATAGGTCAATCTTGACACTCTCGAGCTGAATAAGAGGATTCTAAACACTCAAGGAAGTCAGAAAAGACAGACAAGAAAGGAAACAACTGAAGTCGACTTGACAAGGGCGAAATGAAAAAATCACACTGTTCCCGAGTGGAGTCGCCAATTTTTTATGCAGGTAAATCCTCTCTGTAGATAGAGATGATCCCTCTAGCCCTAGAGTGGGTCTAGTAACAAAGGGACAAGCTAAAGTGTAGGTTCCTTAATTAATGAATGAAAAGGATAGGGTAGATCAACCTGCCTGGAGTCCAACACTGTCGTGGCTGTGATGATTATGGCCTCTTGATCTCTGCTTCGACGGGTTACAATCCTTCTACTACAATGCTCGAATACCTGCACGAAGATCAACAAACAAGAGTAGCATATGAAACAATGATCTCATTCATAATAAACTAACCATTCAAGGAGGGTTAAGCATATTGCATCTAGTAAAACACATTTACGCAAGATGGGAACCAGACAATAGTCATGTATATGTATTAATAGAAGAAAGAGTTACAACTGGAGCCTTGATATCGCAACCTCCTTCAGTGGGGTTCAATTGAAGCGCATCTCGATGGATCGTCAGGGAATTTAGATGGGATGAACACACAATTCTAAGATCTCTCAATGAGGGTCTCTTCCTTTCTATCTTTTCTAACAAAACGTACAGAAATCTCTTCAGCGTTTCAACTATAATATGTTCAGTTTAGCTAGCACATCAATGGAAGATGGCTATATTTATAGAGGGAGAGGAGGAGGTTGGGATCCCTACAATAGTGGAATGGAGGCCTTATCCCTTGGGAGGTTTTCCCAAACGGTGGAAACAAGAGGCCAAAGGAGGAAGGCCGTGGTTATTCAGTCGAACCACTCTAGATGACTCGCCCACGAATTTTGTTATGATGGAAACTTCACCTCTATTTTTGAAAAACATTCCATAAACAGGTTAGCGTAGGTAGCTCACTGGGATAGAGTGCCAATGGCACGGGGCACAGTGTTAATTTCCCAATCGGCGCAAGGGCATAACAGTCTACTAGTGCCAAGGCAAAAATAGGTGTTTCTAATGGTCTGTTTAGGAAATTGTCAACAGAAGGAATGTTGTTCTCATGGAAAGGGATGGAATGATGGTCTTTGCAAGGCATGCCACTTTATTTTGGTCACAGAAATGAACCTCCAATGTTTAGGATGGGGATTTCAGGGACAGTGACAAAATGTTGTGTAACACCTATTGGTCCACCATATGGATAGAAAATGTATATCATAGTTTGCACTGACTACCTGACAAAGTGGGCTAAAACAAAATCTATGAAGGTAGCAACCAAGGATAAAGTAGTAGAATTTTTGAGAGAGAATGTGTTTTACAAATTTGGATACCCCAAAGAGGTAGTCAATGATCAGGGAGCACAATTCACATCTCATCTCATTGATTATCTTCTAAGGAGGCACAAGAAAAAGAATAAGACTTCAACTGCCTACCACCCTCAAGAAAATGGCCAAGTGGAAGTGACCAACAGAGCCTTGGAGAATATCCTCACCAAGTTTGTGAGCAGTAGTAGAAAATATTGGGCGGAAAAATTGTTAGAACCTACTTAGGCCTACAAAACTACTTGGAAAACAACAACAAGGTTCACTCCTTATGACCTGGTCTATGGCAAGAAAGCTCTGCTTTCAATTGAATTTGAGTTCAATACCTTAAGGATGACAACTGAGTTAGACCTAGATATATAAAATTACCAACAAGAGATGTTTCTGTAGTTAAATTGATTGGATGAGTTCAAGATGCAAACACTCCTTCACACATAAGTGATTCAGCTGCAAAGGAAGGTCTGACATGAAAGGTAAATTAAGGAAAATACCTTTCAAGAAGGAGTTTGGGCGATCCTGTATGACTCAAGGTTTAAGGATTTCAAAGGAAAACTCATCACAAGATGGTTGGGACCCTACAAAGTGGAAAAATGTTATGAAAATGGTGCATTTCAGATAAGAAACATAGATGAGGCAGAAATTCCCCTACTTGTCAATGGTTATAGGATTAAGGTTTACAAAAAGCCCCTATGTAGGGCATAATTTATAAATTCCATAAATAGGGAGGTGTATGTCATGGGAAATTCCATAGTTTCCAACATCTCCCCCTCTTAGAAAAAAATAATAATAAAATAAAATAAAAGCGGCATGCGTGAAAACGTCTCTAAGGAACCCTAGGCCAACTCTAGGGTTGAAAACCTCCATGAGGCAATCCTAGAGCAAAAAAGAAAGAAAAAAGAGAGAATAAGAGATCCTTGCATGAAAACCTCTCTAAGGCACCCAAGGAAGGCCTGTGGGTTGAAAACCTCTCTGGAGGAAGTCCAATTGCCTTAAAAAAATGGAAGAAATAAAAAAATAAAGAAAGAAAGGAAAAAGAAGAAAAATACCTATGCATTTATGTGTTTTTATGTTTTGAAGGACATTGATCAAAGATGGTTTTTGGGATCCATAGAAGAAGTTCCTCTTAATTTTCTCTTATCCTCTTCTTTTAAACTCCATGAGACACTCCAGCACACACCCGTTCATCCATTTCACGCCTTAAATAGGAAAAAATTTCATTTTTTTTCTATAAATTGTAATTTCTACAAGCAAGTCCAAAAGCTGTAGGATTCCTGTAGAACTACAGGAAACCCCTACAAATGCTACAGGAAACTCATTCATGAAGTAAAAATCTCTATCAAGGATTTATGAACTTCAAGGAGAGCATGATATTTATGTTTTTCCTATACCTATCATTCCCAAACCCTTATTTCACTCCATGTAAAAGGATTCACTCTCTATTAAACCCTATATTGCACCATTAGCAGCTAGATCGTTGGAAACTTAGCATGAGACCCCTTCACTTGCCTATACTACACTCCATTTATTCTATGACTCCCTCCATAGCCTCCATGAACCATATCCCTCCATTTCTGAGCAAACTAAATCAAGAAGAGGTAAGAAAAAGACTGCTATGGGAATTGGAAAGTTTCCTGTAACAAATCTGTGTGTGGCACAACAAGGCCAAAAGATGAAGGAAAGTTGATGAGGATGATTCCTGAATACCACCAATAGACTCCAAGAGGGAAAGCATACCAACCATGGCACCTAAAGACCTCCATGCAACACCTTAAAAGAAAAAAAAACAATATTAAGCAACTCACTCAGAAAATAAATAAGAAGTGAAAATATAGCAAAGAAGAGATCATGGTTGCAATTACCAGCTCCATCTCCTTGCACGAGATCATTTAGCACCACACCAACAATAGGTAGGCATAGGTATGTCCCATCACCTCTCGCTATGCATCCATAATGACAAAAATGGTTTAATGTTGAGTTTTATAAATTTAAAAGGCAGAAAGGTGGCCAGTTAACTTGGCCACCTACATAAGTTAAATCGGAGGAAAAATGAAAGTACATGCCACCTCGGAAAGTCAAATAAATTCAAGGGGAAGTGAATGGATATGAAGAGGGTGATTATGAGGCTCAACAATCATTATCTAGAGTGGGACCAATGGTCTCAAAGAGAAAAAATCGTGTTAAGTACTATTCAGCACAACGCTCCAAATTTAGTTAAAAATTCCATAAAGGTAAGATCTGTCTCATTTTCACCATTTCGTTGAGAATTTCGAAATTAGCAAGAGCAGGAGAGCAGCGAGATCCATTAGGAGAGTAGCATCAATATTTGAGCTTGCATGCACCAACGTGCTACAGGAAACATAGTTTTTCTACAGGCAACTTTAGAGGCAGATCAACAAGGGTATAGAAGGCAACACATAGTCACCTGTGGGTGAAATTTCTTCCCAAAGCCACCATATCTCAAAAAAAAACACCAGAGGACAAAGGTAAGTCATTTCCATCCTCCAACACTAAAATATCTCCATGAAATTTACACACAACAAGTTAAATTTGTCAATTAAAGGGTATTTTTTTTTCTTCCATTTGTTTGAAGACCTCCATCTCCAAGACATAAATCTCAAACATCTCACCACCTTCATATCACAATCATTAAAATTGAAGGGGGATTCAACAGAAGGGAGCCCACTGAAATTAAGAGAATCAAGAAACACCCTCAATTCATGGAAATCTTCAGAAATCACCAATGGTTAGGGTTATGTGAGCGTTTGAAAGGTTTTATGAAGATGTAGCTCGAGAATTTGCAGTGGCTCTGAAATCACACTCAAAGGAGAGTTCCACCACTATGTTTAGAGGCCTATCCATCACACTATAACATGAACTCATAATCATAGTTACAACTTTTCCCTTAGGATTCAAATGGGTTAAGGAAATAATTCCTAGCACTGCTAAGAATAGCTTCTTTCTGTCAGGAGAAGAATACATTGAAGAAAAAAATGGAGTGAGGAGAGAAAGCCTTCCATACCCCTGAGATGAAGTAGCCTTCCATATCATTAATTTTATTTCTTATGAAGGCAAACTTAGTGTAATATATGGGTATCATTTCATATTGTTGAATGAAATTAGGTTTTAGGGATAATGCCCCCTAGAACAAAGATTAAGAATCCATCAATTCCTCCTAAACTCCAAAACTGACATGAGTAATAAGGTGAGGCAAAGAAAATATCAGCACTTGGATAATCATGGCCTCATAAAACTAATTGTGAATGATGCTTTGATAATATTTAACCTACATGTATCTTGTTCTTATTTCATAGACGGGGATAGGGAGGCCTTCATAGCTACCCAAACAGGGAAAACCTTTTCTTCTAGCCTTAGGGAGAGGGAGGTAGAAGAAGAAGAAGAAGAGGCTGAAGAGGAGGTAGAAGAAGAAGAGGAGGAGGCAGAAAATAAGGAAGAAAAAGAGGAGATTGAGATTTAGGCAGAAAACATAGAGACAACATAGACAGAGAAAGAAAAATTTGAGGGGAAGGAGGAAGAAAAGAATGAGGAAAAGAAAGGATTACACTTTATCCTAGGCAATGAGACCTCCCCTCAAGACATCAACATGTCACCATACATTACATATCAGAAAGTGGTTGCTACCCTAACCAATTTGAGCACACCTTTCAAAACAAAAAGGAAGAGGCATACACCTATATATTTCAGGACTAGGAAAAGTCAAAGGGTGAGGCAAGGGAAACCACATAATCCCACCAATAGCCCTATTTCTATTGAAGAATCACCAAATAAAGATGATGAAATAATATTAGAAGATGAAATAAGATTAGAAGAGGTCACTTCATCTGTAAGGACCCATGTAACATACATCAGAAGACACTCAGCAAGATTAGCATCCCATACACCTCATGTAACCGCCAATTACCCTCCAAGGATTGAAAAGAGTGAAAAACAAGAAAACGAGGATCTTCAACAAGCAAAACAAATTTTTTTATAGGAAACTCTGATTTTTCTACAGGAAACTCCAGCAAGCCAAAAATTAGAGAAAAATGCCTTGGTTGAGGAAGAAAATACAACCACATATGGGCAAGAGGTAAAAGAATTTGAGGACAAGGAACAAGAGGAAAAAAAAGCTGAAAAATAGGGAGGAAAAGATGACAAGGAAGAGCCCACCACATGTAATATTCCCATTTTAGCACATAGCTAAATGGAATATTAGAGTTTTGTTTTTATCACCTAGTAGCTTAATAAATGGGTAAGGGAACCCATTATTATTGAAGACATGAATAAAATCCCTCATAATGTGAAAGAGATCATTAGAGTAGCCTTATTTTTCACCCTTAAGTGTGAAAAGGGGAAAATGCATGAAGACAAGGTTAGGTTTGATCAAGTCAACAACGATGCCATAGGAGGAGTGGATCACTTTAGAAGACAAAGCAGTGTGAATGAGGAAGAGGATATTTGGTGGAGGAAACCCTAATGAGTGGGACCCATGGAGAGAGAGATTTCACTTGTTTAAAAGGAGGGCAAGGCAACCATTGTTATTCATGCTATGGATTATTGATTTCATTGTCTATTCAGACATTGTGCATTCTTCTGTTGTTTAGCAAGAATTGCCAAGGAATTCCTGTTTAGGATTTCTTCACCTTCTTGAGAGGCCTCTTGAGGGATTTTTCTTCATTCTCCACATCTCTTGGCTCAAGGCCAAAGCTACTCCTTTCATTTACTGCATTATTTCTGCTCAAGTATAACGCAGTGTTGCTGGGTGTTGCAGTGGAGGACTCCACACACCATTTCCTTGGCTCATCTTTCAGAGGAGGGAGCTTCTATTCCTCTGGGAGGTTAGTGAGGGAGTTTCTGGAGCTTATTTCAGATCATTGGCATCAGGCCAAGTACTTCTCTTCACCAAAAACGCAGTCCCTTCTCTAGACTGCGTTATTTCTAAGTGCAATTACAGTGGGGACTTGCTCCACTATTTTGGAGGGTGAGATCTTCAGGGATTGGATCATCCTTTCACCTGAGAGATCCTTTGGATGAGATTTAGCCATCATTTGTAGCATCTTTAGCTATCTCCATCCATTCCTATTTTCTGAGTTGCAGCTACTGCCCAACAACTCCGACATTTCTGCATATTTTCCATTTTGTTTGTATTTCAATCAATCCTTCTAAGGATTGTGCATTGTTGTTTCCAAGGGTTGAGATCTTGCTCCCCCTTCTTTATTTGAGCCATATATTTCTGTATCCATGTATTGACATTATTTTGCAGCATTTCTCCTTCATAGACTGCGCAGTCATAGCTTGGCTTATCATATGTGGTAGTGTATTTCATGATTATTGTACTTGTGTCTTTGATGATGGATTTTCCTAAGCTTGAGTGATCATTTCCTCAAGATCTTGTACACTTTCTACTACCATATTATTAACAATATGGCTATGAGATCTTATTGCATTTTTTGAAGTTGATGTTATTCACTGCTATCTCCAGTCATGTTTATGTATTACTGGATCTCCACATTGGTAATATCTTGAGATATTCCAAATAGTGTAGTTGTTCCTAATTTGGAATATTACACTACACCAAAATGGGTCCTCAAATATGTAGCAGTAGTTCCAAACCCTAGCCCTTAACCCAATCTTATCTCATACTACACATACATTGAGGGGAGCAGATTGATTCCTCAAAAGATTAGAGTGCCTTTATTTAATAAGTTGGAAGAGGAGACGACATGAATTCATCATTGGATGAAGCTTTCCACATCTAAAGGTCTGCATGACATAGGGGTTATGGAAGGAAAATTAGCTGAGTTTGGGAAGGATTTATCTTATGTTAGGATTAGAGAATCAATGTTGAAAGAGCAACATCAGAAGGCCCAAGAAGAGAATGTAGCATTACAGGAGAAACTTCAACAAGAGGAAAAACAAGTGGCCACCATGGCAGATTTGTGCATGGAGGCCATTCAATGCAGATATCCATCAAATTACTATGCAGTTTACATCAAGGAGTAGAGGTTCCTATTTCAAATAAAAAAATTAGCCTCCCATGGATCCTTACCTTTTCAGAACAACAGAGATTTCATTGACTTTTGCAACCAATCAAACATGGAAGACAAGGAAAAATGGAAGAATTATACATGAATAACCTTGTGTTGAAAAACTTGAACATTTGGTACCCCAATCCTAGGATGAGACACATGCAGTTAATGGCATTAGAATCATGGATGGTTAATGAAGAGAACGGAACATAATAAATGAGAAGGTTTATGAGGAGAGAAAAAATATAATCCTTACACATTAGGGTAGAACTATTTAGCCCTAGGGGAGTCATCAACAACCATCTTAATATTGAAAAGGATCCCACACTTGCAAAAAATTACCTCCGCACACAAGCCCAAGAAATGGCTCACTTTGATGATGTTTCTAGGTTTTTTGGAGATGAATGCATAATGGCTAGCCAAAGGAGATGGAACATCCTCCCTCACAACCTTAGAAACATGGAGTACCACACACCAGAAATATTGATAGGTGCCTTAGACAGAGAACCATTATATAAGAGGGCCATGCAGGCCAAAAATATTCAGTGGCTTGGTTTGAAGCTCAGTCCATCCTTGCTGCTAGGATTGAGTGATGGAAAGGACCAAGATTAGCAGAACAGAGAATGGGAGGAAGCATAAAAGAATGATGGTTTTTACCCTCTTGAAGGGACTCCCCTTCTTCCTTGGGAAGTTGGAGGATCCATCAAAGTTTTGAAAGAAATGAAGGAGGACTAAGTTTCTCAAAGGATGAGCAACCATTTGGTAGGGAGGTGATGATGAGCTCCATAATTAGGTGCATTTGGAGGGGTTAATGGTCACCATTTTTCCTTGTTAATTCTCTTTTTATTGCATTTTAATCATATTATGGTCTCATGTTGATAATGTAGATCATTAGGGGAATTTTTAAGTCTAAAATGGGCCTCCTAAGGAAATTATAAAATAATAGTGGAAATAATAAAATAATATTTTATTACATCATCAAATTTTGGAGGGAAAAAGAAAAAACTACTTTTTCAACTTATCTCCCAAATTTCTTACCAAATTTTGAGCGAGAGTACTCATTGGATGCAAAATTTAATTTCTCATCCAAGGAGTACCCATGTTTCATACTTTCGATGGGTCTTTCTACACGAAAAACGAGAAATACATGAAAAATGTGATTGCAATCATATTTTTTTATGTATTTCTCATTTTTTGTGTAGTAGGGTCCATTGAAAGTATGCAACATGGGTACTCCTTGGATGAGGAATTAAATTTTTCATCCAACGAGTACTCCCTCTCGAAATTTGAGTAAAAAATTTAGGAGATAAGTTGAAAATATGAGTTGAAAAAGTAGTTTTATTATTTTATTATTTTTTAATCTTTTTACCCTTTTACTTAAAAATGGTGAATCATCCCCCATGGTTGACATCATCATCTTGAATCCTATTGGTTCTTATAAAGTTTATTTTTTTTGTACATTTTTCTTAAGAGGCCCATTTTAGACCTACAAATTCCCCTAATGTGGTGACTGAGGATTGTTATACTTTGAGTGCCTAACATGAGTTAAATGCAGGAAAATCATGAAGATATTACATTTTTTATGAATATTTTTCCATTAAAGCTAAGAGTAGATAGAAAGGAGAGATTCTAGGGGGATTTTCCACATCCTTAACTCCCAAAGGTAGCCAAGGGATCCTTGAGATTCCCTCCAACAGCTCGAAATCAAAGGCAACCAAGAAATTTCAAGATCAAGTGCACCAAAGATACACTTCACTTGCAGTCAAAGTGGACACATCACCTAATTTTTAGGGAGTCGTTGGTAGCTACCCTCTAGGTTAAATAGAGCTGAGCAAGAGCTCATAAGGATTCGAACTATGGAGGAAGCTATTAGGGTCTTAGCTCTTGTAATAGGTTTTTGAGACTTTCATGTTGTTGTATGAGACTATATTTTGCAATAAAATGAGTATTCAGATTGTGCTTCACTGATATAGTTTTATAGGGATAGGCTTGTGGGTTAAGGCCCAATCGATTGGCCTTAGTCTCTCTTGTGTGTTAATTCTTTACTTTTATGTCATCTTAGCCAGTTTTTCTTATGAGTATTTAGATAGTTTTCTTGCATTTCAATTCATTGTTTTTAGTTTGCTTCCATTTGTCTTTTGATGTAGATTTAGCTTGCTTACATGTTGGTAGAGTAGGTTATAAAGTCAGAAAGTTGTGTGTCAAGTCTTCCCCTCTCATTTATTTCAATGGAGCTTGAGGAGGGTAGACCTTCCCCACAAGCCAAAATTACTTTTTAGTTTATGATTTCTTGGAATGAATAAGTTAGGTTGTTGTATTTCCATGAATATGATTAGAATTTTGTGTTAGATCTCTGTTTGTAGGCTAAAGTAGATTTTCTTTCCAAATTCAACCCATCTTTTCCATTCCCTTTATCATGAATTTTCCCATATTTATTGCATGAACATGTAGTTTTATTGTAGGTTTAGGTTTCACATCAAAGGATGACTTCACCAACACCTTAAAATTCATTTCTCACCCTTAATCAAACCTTTGTTCATCAAAATTGCCATCAGCTTTGTTTTCAAATTTTTCATCTCTACACCGTGAGAAAACCATAAATGTGCAAGACAGGCCTCTCAAGAGGTTCTGAGCTTGGCCAAGGGGTGGAACACCTTCCACTCATCCAAAACCACCTTCAATCCACCTTCCCCACACTTTTCTCGCCCATTTTTGGCCTCAGATTTCCTTCAGAATATTTCCTGCAGTAATTCAGGAATTTCCTGTAGCACTACAGGAAACCTGTAGCAACACTTGAAAAAGCACCAATGGGCCCTTCTTTAAGCCCATAAACCACCATCCACCTCATCCAGATCTACCAAAACCACCCAGTCACCTTCATTCTTCCACCCATGAGTTCAAGCCTTCCATAAGCCATCTTAGCGCTTTCTTCTCCTAGCTGCAAAACAATGCATTTACAAGCATAGTTAGGTCATGATTAGCTGCATGGTTAAAAGCATGATAGATAGAACATAGAGTGGATAGAGTGTGTTTAGCCATTTGGCCCAGCAAAGTCTGACTAGGTAAGTTTCCTTTATGCAATTTCAATTCAGCAATTTACTTCATTCAGGATGCCTAGTTTGCTTCCATTTGTTATCATAACTTAATGTGTAGATTTCTTTCATTGCCGAGTAGTTAGATGTACTTTATTGTTGTAGAATATTTTTGTACTTGATGATAGAATCATGGATTTGAATCATTTGTAGCCCTAGGCCTATATTCATAAGTATGGTAGACTTCATCCAGAAACCCTAGAAATAACACCCTTTCACAGAGCTTCAAAGAGGATGACATGAGTAGAATGAATCTGATGTCTATATAGCATTGTCACCTCCAATTTTGTACAAACCCCAAGTTGATAAAGTAAATTAGGGAAGCCTCTGGGAGTTGCAGCATTCTTGGTGCAATACCAGGGCTCACTAGAAAGGCTAGGCCGAAAACATTGTCACACCTAGAAAAACCCATGCCATGATAGAAAATACCCACATGAAATACAATGCATGCCAAATCTAGCAAAGAAATCACACATGCAAATCGATACCTACAAAGAATCTTGTTGTAGATTCTTGATCCTGCTCTCACTTCCTCTGGCCTTCTTTTCCTTTCTTGATCCAATGCAAAAGTGCTCCAAGAAAACTCTAAGTGTCCAAGAGATAGAGAGGGAGAGGATAATGAGACAACTCCAAAAATGAACTGACAAAATATACCAACTAATCCTCAGAATCCTTTTTATTATTGAGGTCTCTATTTTCTTCATTTTCCATTATTTCCCTTCATTTCCTCCTCACATGAAAATTGTGAACTTTCACCTCCCTTTCCTCCTAATTTCCATTATTTTCATAAATAAATGTGCCAAAAATATGATTTTGACTTTCCAAAACCTTTTCCATTCTATTCACCAATTTCCTTAGCCATAATAAACCTAAATGAACACCCACTAGGATGTTTTTTCCCAACATTCACTTTGGAATAAGTGTCCCATCAACATTGGTTATTATTTTTCCTTTATTAACTTTTATTACATGAAATTTTCAACAGGGTTGTTACAAAACCCTCCCCCGTGGGAGATACCTTCCTTAGTGTTCAACCACACATATACCTCAAAAAAAATGTTGAAAATAAAACATACTCCCCATGGATCTTATGATAACATAGCTTGATGTAGTATTTACAACAATCACCCTCCTGAAAAGCAAACCAACATGACAACATAACAACCTGAAAAATATAATGATATGACACCCGTACCGCTTATTGAATATTTATAAAATAGTTCATGTCGATATTTACATCCATATACAAATGTACATATATCAAAACATCACACCAAAACATATGCAATAACATATACCAAACATGATACCAAAAATGGTTTGCCTCAACCGACAAACAATGAAGGATACATAACATGCATCTTCTCTGTCATCTCCCATGTAGCTTCATTGGGCCCAAAGTGCTTCCATTGCAGTTTAACATATCTATTGCTCAGTTCTGAATCATGAGCACCTTTCTCTACAATATACACTAAGGATCTGGCTGAAATTCTCCATCCAACTCCAGTTGCAATATAGATCAATCAATCACATGATCAACATATTTAACATATTAAGGAATAATATATGAAAAGCATCATGGAATTTCATTTTGGAAGGAAGTGTAAGTCGATAGGATACTGGTATGATCCTCTCAATAATCCTGAAGGGTCCACAAAATTGTGGTGTCAACTTGGCACGTGATCCAATCTGGAAGGAGCTCTTCTTGGGCTTGATGCAAAAGTACACACGTTCCCCAACCTAAAACTCCTTAAACATCCTGTTTTGATCTTCATAGATTTTCGGTCTATCCTATGTTGCCTTTAGATTCTTCTTGATTACCTCGATTTCCTATTCCATCTCTTCCAACATGTATGGTCCAATGAACACCCTGTTAACTGGATCACTCCAAATGATGGGTGTATTACAACTTCACCCATACAATGCCTCAAATGGACTCATCTTCAATGATTCTTGGTACTCATTTCTGTAAGAAAAATCTACCAGTGGAAGATACTCTTCCCACTTCCACTACTAATGCATGACATACATCCTCAACATATCCTCCAATATCTTGTTGACTGTCTCTTTCTGCCCATCTGTCCATGGAAGATAAGATGTGCTAAAGGCCAAATCCATTCCCAGACCTGCAAACAACTTCTTCAAAAACTTGGAAGTGAACTTCGCATCCCTGTATGACACAATATGTTTTTGAAAACCATGCAATTTGAACACATCTCTAATGAACACCTGTGACACATCGCTAGCTGATATATGTAGTATTTACTTGAATAAAGTGCACAACATTTTTCTACCTATCCACAACAACCATGATGGAATCATCCTGTCTATATGTCCAAGGAAAAACTGTAATGAAATCCATGGAAATGACCTCGCATTTCCATTCTGGAATCGCTATCAGTTGTAGAAATCCACTTGGATTCCTACACTCTATCTTTACCTACTGGAAATCCAAAAATCTAGCCACAAAATCTACCACATATTTATTTATATTTGGGAAATAATATAATCTCTTCACTAAAATCAATGTATTTTGATATCCTAGGTGATATGAATATGTTTTTGCATGAAACTCCCTCAAGATCACCTTCTTGAGCTCACTGTTTTCTGGCACATATATCCTGTCTCTAAACTTGACCAATCCATCTGTCGCGAGATGATAGTCCCCATCTTGTACACCTACAACTGTAATTGTACTTGTACCACTACTTGTACCAGTAACTTTACCCTACTACAACATGCACACAATATCCATATACCTATCATCATGCCAACCTGTCTGCAAGATCCTATCCTATAAATATGTCCCATAGGAGCTCATAGTTTCTATGTGATTTACCTATATCTTACTGCGAAGATCATCTATAACCCTGTTCTCATTTCCCTTGATGTACCTTATCTTGAAGTCAAACTCATTGATAATGGCCAACCATATTGCTTGCATGGAATTCAGATTTCTCAACCCACTGTTATCACTAATAAATACAAACCTCCTGCCAAGAATATAATGCCTCCACATCTTTAAGGCATGTATGATCATTGCTAGCTCAAGATCATGCATCAGATATTTCTTCTCATGCTCATTCAATTTCCGTGACTCATAAAAAACCACCTGTACTTCCTACATAAGGAATCCACTAAGTCCTCTCTTGCAAACATTTGTACATACTACAAAATCCATATCCGTATTTTCAATATTTAACACTAGAGAATGTGTCAAAAACTTATTAAGTTGCTCAAAACTAGCCTCATACTCCTATATCCATTTAAACTTCTTACCTTTACTCTACAATGATGTAATAGGATAAGTAATCTATGAGAATTTCCTATGAACCCCCTGTAATAACTTGCCAACCCCATGAAGGATATCACCTCATATACATTTCTAGGATCTTCCCACTCCATGATAGCTCTTATATTTTTTGGATCTATTGCAATTCCCTCATAAACAACATGTCCCAAACAATTTTCCTCAATCTGAAAGAAAGAAAATTTGATAAGCTTAGCATACCACTGATGCTCTCTTAAGAATATCAACACTGTTGCTAAATTTTTGACATGATTATCCTAATTTTTAGAATATACCAATATGTCATAAATGAATACAATAACAAACTTGTCCAGATAATGATGAAACACACTATTCATCAAGCACATAAATGTAGCTAGAACATTAGTCAAATCGAATGGAACTACAACAAACTCATAATGCCTGTACTTGGTCCTGAATGCGGTCTTGTAGATGTTCTCTTCTTTTATGTGTACCTGATGATATCCTAATCTCAAGTCGATATTAGAGATAATTTCTTCTTCCTTCAATTGATCAAACAATTCATCAATCCTTTGCAATGGATACCTATTCTTGATGGTCACCTTGTTCAACTAGCTATAGTTAATGCACAATTTGAGAGTACAATCCTTCTTATTCACAAGCAATACCGATGCACCCCATGGTGATACCCTTGGCCTAATGTATCCTTTGTCAATAATCTCTTTCAACTGCAACTTTAATTCTACCAAATCAGGTGTGCTCATCCTATAAGGTTCTTTTGATGCTAGAGCTTCCCCTTGACCAACTGAATAGAAGATTATACCTCCTTGTGAGGTGGAAAATTTGAAATATTTGTAGGAAATATATCCTAAAACTGTTGTATAACTGGTTACCTTCTCAAAACATCTGCATTCTCAACTTCCTTATTTTTTGTCACTAGAAATATGTACTACCAACAACACATACCCTTTCCTGGGACTGCGCTTGGTCTGCATAGTTGTCACCATCCTAAATAATGTGGCTTTATTCTTTCCCTATAAGACTCTTGGTTCCCCATTGTCATCCAAGAACTAAATGGTTTTTCCATAAAAATCTACCTTGGTCCTGTGAAGATATAGCCAATCCATACCCAATAGCATGCTATATGATCCCAATGGAAATATGGTGAAGTGAGTTGTTATAGACATTCCATTCAACTCAAATGCATAAGTTCTTACCTAATGGTGAACTCTTTTCTTTGTACCCGTAGCCAACTACACTAACCAAGATTATTCATGCATTTTTTATTTAAACTAAACTTATCTACCAAGTCAGGACTAACATAGCTATAATTAGATCCAGGATCAATCAAAATAGAAATAAATTGATCACAAATCTTACCATCCATCTCAATGGAAGATGTCTTGTGATCTTCCTGTCTGTTGTTCAGAGCTGCATAAATATAAGGAATGCTCTACCCAACATCTCTAATAGTCTACGCCTCTTGTGCACTATATATCTAAGGCCTAATACCCTGATTCTGTGGAAAATATTTCCTAAGGTGTTCCTTATCTCATGTACAACACTCCAACCATCCAATACCATCACCTCTATCCTGCTGTCGTGACCCATGTCCCTGTCTAGTTGCATTAAACCCCTTTTGGGGTGCCACATTTTCTTTATCTTCTGCATTCTAAGGCCTTGTTCTTTTCAACTTCCATTTACCCTTAACCTTATCTTTCCCTTTCCATTCTTGTTGATATTAGTTCTTACGATTTAAATTTTCATAAAAAAAACTTCAATTTCCCAACAACTTCCCCAAGTGACTGAGGCTCATCATACTCAATATGATCTCTAAATGTTAATGGAAAACCACTGAAAAATCGCTAAACTTTAGCCTTCTCATTCTTAAGATACGGTACATACCTCAATAGCTCTAGGAACATAGTCATGTACTCTTTGTCTATCATTGATCACATCTTCAGCTCATAGAATTATTTTTCCTTACTGTCGTAGTACCTTTATGACAATGTATTCTTCCTGAAAATCCTCTTGAAATCATGCCAACTCAAGTCCTTTTTCCTGATTTCTCTGACCCACTTCACATCTTCCCACAAAATATCTGCTTTAAATTTCAGGCTAAAGATATCAATTCTGGCCTTCATATTATCTGTGTACTCATGCAACTCAAATAACTTGTTCATCCCAAGTATCCAAGCCTTTGCATATTCTGGTTTCTTCAAATATCCATCAAAAGTAGGTGACTTTTCTTTCTTAAATTAATTTGGAAATTATCCCCTATTACTCCTCATGTAAGGATTATAGTAATGGAGATCATAATTCCTATCCGAACCAGAACTAGAATAGTACCTGT
This sequence comes from Pinus albicaulis, assembly GCA_034641835.2. Lineage (NCBI taxonomy): Eukaryota > Viridiplantae > Streptophyta > Pinopsida > Pinales > Pinaceae > Pinus > Pinus albicaulis. The sequence goes on from CM076580.1 coordinate 888,311,188, forward strand.
ATCCATCACCCCTCCTATCCAAAGTATCCAACAACCTTCCATCTCTCACTATGTCAGCTCTAAGCCTCTATCTGACATGTGTCTACTAGGATACCTACTACCATATGCCCCATTATTTGTGTCCTCTTTCCTATGTCTGATCCAATGTGGCCCTTGTCGCTTTAATTCTGAAAAACTCTGAAGGAGTATTGCATTAAACTCTGCTTGTTTCTCTTGTGCCTATATGATTATGTCATTCTCTGCCTTACAACTCCTTATTTCTTCCTTGAAGCTTCTCAACATGTCTCCCAAATCAAAAGAGTGCCCACCATGCTACTCATCTGATTCATAAGGAGGGTCTTTGTAGTTTACCATCTCACTATTCATTTTGATCTCTTTCCTGCAAGGCGTAATATGTCAGCTAAGCCAAATCATACTATAAAACAACGTATATTAGTATAATTCGGGGAGGATACCTCATCTGCAATATCATCTAAATTAGTGTAATACATGTATAGACATAATCATGACAACATATAGAAATATAAAAAATAAGTGTACCAACACATGAAAACCATTCTAGCTAGAGTCCAGTCATCACTGCATGACCATATCACTACACATAATATGATCTCATGCATGAAAACATCAACCATACCAATGTACATGAACAATAAAGAAGCATAAAAAAATAATACACAAGCATAAACACATATAATACATAAGCATAAATAGACAATACCTATGACAACATGTAACCAAGAATACAAAAACGATACATATAAAAACATATAACAACATGTAACAAAGAATACACTCATGATATCACACTTCACAACAACAACATCTTCTTTCATATGGCGGCCTCACTACAACCATGACCGACACCAAGCATATGCAACAAGCACATAGACCACAAATATGATTAACACGCATGCAACTGACATGAATGCATGACCAACACACACTACCCATCCAGTCCAAGTGGTCAACCATGCTATGGTACCACTTTGTAACACCCTCACCACACATATACCCAAGTAACTGGCCAGTCGTGGTAAACATGCAATGAGTGGCTACTATTATTGGATTCAACCTCCTAGGTGAACTTAAAGAAGTGGAATTGGCAGAAACATATCACATAGACCTTCCACATCAACAACATAACTCCCAAGATCCATCCTAAATTCTCAAGTATCTAGACCTTGAGTCCCACTGAGGTTTTAGACCTTCAAACCCCTAAACACTCCCACAGTATAGGAATGGGTGCATCTAGGAGGCCATGGACACTCCCATAACATATGCATGCATGTGTCCAAGGACCTTTTCCCACAAACCTGTGCCAGCATCCCCAGGATTTGAGCCACTCTTTCAGGCCTAGAGCCGAGGTCACTGCCCATAACTTAATGAAAATTTCATAAATGAAATATAATAGTGAGAAAATGGTGCACAAGAAAACACTTGAATAAGGACTTGACTAGACCCCTACTAGCCATGAAAAAAATTTCGTCAAACATGTCACAAATATGTAATCTACATGTTTAAATAATAGATATGAACATAAGGGTCTCATGATTATTTGAGAACTTCTAAGAAGCATTGTTCCCTTACATCATTAACTACATTATCATCTATTGGGTTATAGATACATTGTTTATTCATCACTGTCTGAATAAATTCTCATAAAAAAAACAAGAACATAATATCAGGGATACATCAGCCATAGAATCCTTATACAAACTAGTACATTTACACATAAAATTCCATGAAAATGAACTTCTTATTAATGAATGTAAAAACCAACTGGGGATGGGGCTATCACGTTCCACCCAACCATAGATTGGATGAAACAAATCTCTCTTCAACCAATCACCCCCATTCAATATTACAAGCATGAATGTGGGACTCATAACCAACCAAAAATAACCAAACAAGCATGGATGCTACTGAAGTTCTCCACCTACACTGTGAGGAATTTTACTGCCTCCTAGTCTCTCAGGATTTACCCTAATCCATAGTACCATACAAGGATCACTAGGCCCTACGTCGAGACTTACTCTCCAATATTTACTGTACATCCCATCCTGGGACTACTAGGCCTAAGGAGAGCACCCACCTCTTGGATTTACCATATATCTCACCATTCACTGACAAGGATTCCTAGGCCCACTAAGGAACATAATCTTGGATTTACCGCAACCCATAGTACGATTCAAGGGTCACTAAGCTAGTGGCTTTGCCGTAATCCACAGTGTGTTTGAGGGATCACTAGCTTCAAATCCATCCAAAAATCTAGCTCAACCAAAACATGAGAACCCATCACATCAGGGCTATCTAGAAATGGAAATTCTAGGCTGAAAAAATTGCCACACCTTGAAAAACCCATGCCGTGACAACAAATATCCACATGCAGTACCATGCATGCCAAATCTAGCAAGGAAATCACACATGAAAATATATACGTACAAAGAATCCTGTTGTATCTTCCTTCCTCTTTCGTTATTTTCCTTGATCCAATGTCATAGTGCTCCAAGAAAAATCTAAGTGTCTAAGAGAGAGAGAGAGAGAATAATGAGAGAGCTCCAAAAATGAACTACAAAAGGTATCAGTTGATCCTCATACACATTTTTATTAATGGTGCCTTTATTTTCATAATTTTCCATTATTTCCCTTCATTTTCCTCCTCACATGAAAATTGTGACCTTTCACCTCCTTTTCTCCTAATTTCCATTATTTTCATAATTAAATGTGCCAAAAATGCCATTTTTCCTTTCCAAAACCTTTCCATTTCCTTTGTCAATTTCCTTAGCCATAATAAGCCGAAATGAACACCCACTATGATGTTTTTGCCCAACATTCAACTTGGAATAAGTGTCCCATAAACCATGGTTATTATTTTTCCTTTATTAACTTTTATTACAAAGAATTTTCACTAGGCCTGTTACACTCCTTATACCCTGACCTCGTTGGGGACATGCAACGAAAAACATAGAAAAAGCAGGTCGTTCTGATACCACTAATATGGAATTATGCATGAATGCAATAGAATACAAATATAAACATAAACACAATGATGCAGCAGAAATAAAACATCATCTCATTAATATGAAAGAACTAAAATATGCTTACATACATAATGGAAATAAACTAGCTCGGGTGATGGTAGCTTATCTCTGAGAAGAGATGTGGTGGCTACATGCCTTTGAATTGTGTTACATATATGATCAAAGGAAAATTTATTATTGAGAAACAATGTAAAATCATAAACATCCAAAAATCTAACCCTAGGAGATGAATCACCAAAACTGTGGGCCTCGTTGTGGTAAACGGGTACATAAACTTCCCGGGGTCATAACTTTGGCATACAATCTCTGTTTGACACGCATAATACCTCGTTAGAAAGATATATCCGAGGAATGAAATTTTAAACTACAAACATGAGTCAAATACTCATGTTTTCATGTTTTCCAAAAAATTATGTTTAGGGCCTCAAAACGGCTCTAGAAGATTAAGACGTGAAAAACTGCCAAAAATAGTAAATTGTGCTACAATTAAGGAAACTAAAAAATTGAATGAAAAAATGGTTGGGGTCCAAGTAGATTAAGCGAGTGGCCACCAATATCCACTTGAATCACTCCTCCCCCCTTATGAAGAAATGGTCCCCATTACATTGAGTGCCTCCATGAGATTGGGAAACTTCTGTTGAAATTGGTCTCTCGTGAACCACTTGCCTTGGTGTAGGAGTTGGGCAAATTTGATAGCCCGATACAGTTGAATCTTCTGTTGGCACATGTTCTTGATTTTTGTGTCCATGAATTTTGGGTTTAGCTCTGTTGGTGTGAGTTGTTTTGCAATGTATGATGTGTCTAGTAATGGTGGAAAGTATGGTCGAAGGCAATCCACATTGAACATTGGGTGCAGGCCAAGGAATTATGAATGATGATCCTGAAATAATTATCCACTATAACCTTAGTGATGGTCAAAGGCCCATATCAGATTAGGAAAAGCTTGTAGTGGGCCCCAACAAGGTACTCCTTCTTCAAATGCAACCAAACTTTGTCGCCCACTTGGAACTTGTGTGCCACTTGATGTTGATCATGTTGGTGTTTGGACTTAGCATTGGTTCTGTCCAATATTTCATGGATCTGCTGGAGGATGTGTTGAATGTGCTAAATGAAGTTGTTAGCCTTGCAGCTTCAGACTGTACATGAGCCAAATATTCCCAAGTAGCTGCAATTGGTAGGCCCACATCAATAGGACATAGTGGTTGGAATCCCAACCCCACCTGAAAGGGGTTGTGGCCAGTTGAGATGTGGAGAGCTCTATTGTATCTATGCTAGACATAGGTGAGTTTCCATCCCAAGTGCGTGGATGATTCAAGTTGTACATGTGCATAATCTGTATGAGCATCCTATTGACGACTATTGTTTGGCCATGATTTTGTGAGTGGAAAGTTGTGGACTTAGAGAGATTGGTATCCGACATCGACCAGAGACTTGATCAAAATTTACTTAGGAAATTTGTTGTTCCAATTTGAGATAATTGATTGTGGGATCCCAAATTATACCCACACTCGTTCAAAAAAAGAGTTTTTTAGTGGCTTCTACTGTGACTCTTCTTGCATGCCGTTAGAATGGCCATCTTAGAGAATTTGTCGATGACCACGCAAATGCAGTCATTTCCATGCTTAGTAGAAGGAAGGCCCAAAATGTAATCCATGGAGATGGATTCCCAAGGTTGTCTAGAATTAGATAGAGATGTGTATAAGCATTGATTCTTGATGGTCAGTTTGGAAATGGAGCAAGCAGTGCAAGACCTTATGTACTTCCTGACATCCTGTCAAATTTTTGGCCAATAAAAATACTTTTGTAGCACTGCCACTATTTTCTCTACCCTGGAATGTCCAGTGACCCGACTATAGTGCACATCCAAAATCATCTTGGCACGCTTGATTAAGGAAAATAGAGGTGTCCAAGGTGGCATGAAAATGAATCCTGAGGTGAAAATTTGGAACTTGATTTCCTTCCAAGAGTGTTTGGTATGTGTTAACAAATATTGGATTACTCTTGTAAAGATTCAGTCACCTCGAAGTCTCATTCCCACAATATTCGTACACAATGTTCAGTGCCATGACTGATAGTTGGTTGAGGTATTATGCAACATTGTTGGAGCTTCCATTATTTTACTTAATGTTAAAATGGAATTGTTGCAAGTATGTGGACTATTTATGATGGCAATCGTTTTGGAACTTCCCTTCTGCCTGTATGAATTGCAAGGGTTGGTGGTTTATGTGGACGATGATTTCCTTCCCAAGCATGTAATGATTCCATTTTTGGCAGGCCTGTACAATGAAATATACATCTCTTTTTCATAGGTGGGATGATTTCATATTGTGTCTAAAATTTTCTCACTTTGATATGCCATTGGATGCCCCTTCTGAGTAAGAACTGCACCAATAGCATAGTCATAGGCATCTGTCTCAATCTCAAATGGTTGTTGTAGGTATTGCAATGTGAGCACTGGTGTAGAGCAGAGGCGATGCTTCAAATCATAAAATGCTTTCAGTTTGGATTTCGCCCAAAATAAATTTGATTTTGTTCCTCCCTTGGTGAATTTTCTCAAAGGCCAAGTTATATGAGAGGACCCCAACATGAACCTGCGGTAGAAGTTGGAAAGAGCTAGAAATTTTCAGAGTCTGTTAGAGTGCTTAGGGCTAGCCAATATTGAATGTCTTGTATCTTGTCTAGGTCCACATTCACACCTTACTCATCAATGATGTACCCCACATATTGAACCTGGGTCATTCCAAAATTTCATTTCTACAAATTGGCACACAACTTGTGTTGCCGCAGTGTTTGGAGGATTTTTCGAATGTGGTGGAGGTTCTCTTCCAAACTTTGGCTGAAGATAAGAATGCAGTCCAAATATGCCACCACAACTGAGTTTTTGAATGGTCATAATATGTCATCCATTAGCCTCATGAAGGTTTTGGGGACATTCGTCAACCCGAAGGGCATGACCAACCATTCGAAAAGGCTCTCCTTGGATTTGAAGGCAACTTTCCACAAATCAGAGGGTTCAATTGGTATCTGGTGATAACCAGACTTCAATTCAATCTTGCTGAAATATTCCCCCCCCTTGAGCTAGTCCAGAAGGTCATCAATCCATGTGATCGAATACCTATCCTCGACAGTGATCTTGTTCAGTTCCCGATAGTCAATACATAGTCTCCAGGTCCGATCTTTCTTTTTTACCAACACAATCAGGCTCCCACAGGGTGATGAAATTGTCATGATGTGCCCTTTCTACAATAACTCATGAATCTACCTCTTGATTTCATTGTTCTCCATAACAGAGCATCGATATATTAGTCCATTTGGAAGTGACACACATGGGGTCATATCGATGGAGTGCTTTACCTAATAGTGTCGAGGCACCCCTATGGTTGAGGTCAATATGTCCCTCTACTCCTCCACGACCTTTTCCATTTATTGATGTCATGCGGAGGAGCCCAGTTTGGAGGTCGTGGCCACAATATTCTTCTTGGCTTGAGGGCGAATCATAAGGAAAAAAAATTTCCCGGTCTAAGAAATGATCTTACTTCATTGCTTCATAGTGTTCAAAGTGATGGCGGTAGGTAGTTCTACCTCTAGTACCCAGTACAAATTATTTCCCAAAGTAATAATAACAGTGTGAGACCTAGACTCATACACAACATGTCGCTTCCACAAGTATGGTTGGCCTAATAATTCATCAAAAACTTCAAAAGGAGAAACATTACAAAATACCTTATTTATGAAAGGCTTGATGCTATAGGGCAAGTAGTACTATTGGTTGACACAAAGATATCGTCCTTGGTGAAGCCACCCGATGGTGTATGGATGTCGATGTGTTGTTGTTGCGAAGATAAATCCCCTCTATGGGTAGAGGAAATATCTCTAACCCTAGTGCGGGTCTAACAACTTGAGATACTTTTTGATGAAAATATTTCTTACTCGATTGTTTTACCCTTTCCCTGGGAATCGCTGCAATGAGTGGTCTTGTTAGCCAGCCTATTAACCTTTACATGTTTTTGAGTAGTTCCATCATCACCGGAACCAGTTGCTACCTTTTATACCACTCGTTCCTTTAGGATGAATACACTTTCAGCTCTTTTCTGACTCTTTAAAAATGAAAATTTTTCCGAGTACTTGTCATTTTGAACTCGTTAAAGTAAAGAAATTGACGTGGCCTCAGTATACGTTTACCCCTTTTTCATGCTGAGATTTACTATTTATGAAAAAGGAATACCTTTATCGAACATGGTCAAGAGGTTCTCTCGAGTATTGCGTTCTACCTTTTCGGATTTGAGACAATATTTACAAAAAGGGACACGATGGATTTTTCTTTTCCGTTTCTTTTCAAACTCCTTAAACATGAAAAATTACTGAGTTACCCTTTCGTTGGACTCGTTAAAGATTAAATGATGAAATACTAGTCACCATGATGAGATCGAGTTCCTCCTTCATAGGGGTCGTTAAAATTAATAGGATGGATTCATTCGAAGAATGAACTTATACACTAAGTTTATGCTATCCTCTTCACACTAGCTATAAAAAATAAAGAGGTACTTGTTGTGGTGGATTCAACACAAGGGTGTATGAAATCGCATGATTTTAGAGGGTGTGGTCTACCCTCTAAACTATAGGTAACAGGAAGTATGTGGGGGGAGCTCAAAAGCATAAAACTTAAATGAAGTAATACACTGAAGTATGCTATGTTAAAAAAGTAAAACTAAAAACACAAAAAGAAGCTATATAGAGAGTTCCAAACAATAACATGGTAAACAATGGCTCGATGGACTCTTCTTATTGAATGCTTGGAATGAAAAAAAATCTTACCCACTTGCCAAAGGGCCCCTAGGCAATGGCTCTAGGTCCCGATGCAAGGATGTTTGTCATTCAAGTTATGCCTTCTGATGTAGTCTAACTCTCTCTCTCTGTTGTGGTGGACTAAGATGTTGGCTGGCCAACCATCAAGTCCTCTTTTTCTCCAGTTCCTTGGGTCACACAAACTGCTAGTGTTGCTTGGGAAACTTTGGCCAGCATAACCTTGTGATCACCATTTGTTCATCTCTTGGTGGGTTTATATAGGTGAGCTTCAAATCCTCCTTCCCTCCCTTGGTACATGATGGATGGTGACCCAAGAAAGAGGTGTGATTCCATTGTGTGCTCAAATATGCTTTTGTGTGCTCACATAATGTCTAAGGAGGTGCCGGTGCTGTCCTTAGGCGGCTTTCACATAAGGAGAAATTATCCTTTGCTTGCTTGTGGTCCCGAAAAGTGACATTTTTCTACTTCCAGGAATGCGCGCTTATCGAGCTCCAGTGCGCGTAGAAGGTAATATTTTCGAAGGAAAAGGCGCGCATTTGAGCATTTATGAGTAGTTCAAATTTGATATTCTCAAAACCTTAGATATTTTAAATACTTCTTGATTCCATAATGTATCCATGTCCTGTAAATACTTAGGCTCGACATTAATTGATGTCGTCTTCTGTTGTACGATTTTCCAGTGTTAAAAGTTGCCCCCTAATGTGTGAGGTATAGGAAGAACTGTATATCTGAAATACATTATAGTTTCTTTTCTGTATCGTACGCACAGAGAGAGAGAGAGAGAGAGAGAGAGAGAGAGAGAGCGAGGCCTGTGTGTGGAATAGACAACACCTTGCATTGTTTTCGAGATAACCATCACCTAAGGGACCCCCTGCAAGAAGACAAAAGATAAAAAATATTTGCAAAATTTCAATGAGGCGGGCATGTCCCATGCTCGTGATGCTATGGCTAGTTAAACAAAATTGACAGATACATGTGTTGTCTGTGCCACTACTATGGTAGTGATGTTCGTGGTTGTTGATGACGACTATTGATGCCCTCAGGGGCATTTTTCTTTTGACGATAGGTGGAATGTGGTACCCATATGTGTAATCTTTGTATGGAATATCACTGCAAAATGTATGCATATGTATTGGCTGGGACCTTCCCGTGTAAGCATTGTTGTCAGAGACGCTTATAAAGGCACGAGTCTTCGACGAATCTTGATCAAAGTGCAATGGTTGTAAGGTAATATACCATCGTGACATGAAAGATTTTGCTGTAGTCGAATGTCAAGAGGATCGATGACATCTATGGACAATAATGTCTCCCATAGTGCCACCCGAGGATACCCCTTTGCATGGGGAGGGGTCATCCAAGGTACCGCTTCCTTTTTGGAAAAGAGGTGTTCATGTCGACAAAAAGGAAGCCTTAACTGAACCATAATGGGTTTAACATAGGCATGTTGGTGAGAAATAGCTGAAAGCAGATGATGGGGATTCAGTGGCCCAAGGTCGAAGTATATTTGAGCAGCTTGGAGGCAGTCATAGGTATTTTTGAAGGGAAAAGTCCTTGGAGTCGGTAGGACTTCCAGGGTGGGTATGAACCGGCTATGATTTTCATAATGGTGCATGCATGGGGGGGAATGAAATACTTCGACCAAGGGAGATGGGGGACTGTAATCATAGGATAAAAGGTGAAATATGAGGGTGAAGAGTTGAAGGGAATCATTTGTGGTCTTTGTACACTTACCAAAAGAATAAAATAATGGGGTTTGGTTTTTAGAAAACACAGAGACGGGTACCCAAAAACATGAAAGAGGGTCGCTTACTTGATGGTGTGAGGACGGTGTTTTGCTAGGGTTAGGGGTCCCATTGGTTGGTCTCATGTGTGGGGTTGATGAAGCAAAATATGTCACAGATGGGTCTATGTTGATGGAGGTATGGTGGGCCAAATGCGGTGCGCGGAAGTGCACTTTCATTCTTCTTGTACAACCTGATTGTCCGAGAAGGGGGTTGAGTTTGAATGGTGAACTTGACATTATGCATGATATATGGATGGGCATGAGGTGCTTCCTGGACTAAAATGGTATGGCCATGGCATCACTTGTGGGGTGATGTATGGTCTACTTGGGATGACAATCGCCATGGAGGGGAGGCTCTACCGACCATCGCAGACGTTTATCATATGCAGGGTGAGGTGATGATAAACATGGTCAGATATGAGGACCCTATAGTTTATTTCTTATGGAGAAATGATGTTAGGATATGAAAAGTTTTCTGGGACTCTATCATGCTGAGGGTAGAATGACACCTGCTCCGGAACTTTCAGTGGTTAGTTTTGTGAATGGTTTGCGGGTTATTCTTGCAAAAAACAACTACCTCAAGTGAAAGAATCTTATTTTCATCCAATATGATTGAAAAACATGAATTTTGGAAAGGAATATGGGAGGTTGCATACCTGTCGGCGCTTGAAAAAAATATTTCTTCAGGAGTGCGAATGTGTGGCATCGCCTCTGTTTGTTGAGAGTTGTCACTTGGATCCTAGTTTATTTCAATTCTGGTTGCCCCTAGACTCAGATCATGGGGGAGGGCGTTGCCGGTTAGTGCCCCCCATCTAGGATCTCCCCAAATACAGATTACTGTTGCCTATGTGACCTTAGGTCAAAGACCTGACCAAGCCATCTGCAGTAATCGATGTTCCTGAATCTCAAGAAGATGAGGCAACTAGGTTTCCTTTTCCCTGGTTGCTGTATGGTGGCTTGGGTGGAGGAGGGACAAATGGTTGTCGATATGGTGATCTCCATTCCTCCTGTAGGTACCGGATCGTATGCAGTTCATTTCCAGATGCCTGGATGGAGGGATGCTTTTGATAGGATCGCTCGATCACGTGTAAGGAATCCCTATACCATGTTATTTCTAGAAAATGGTGGGTATAATTCCTATAGTTGTCACAGAGGGCACATGCGTGACTGGTACGCAGCGGTTTGCCTGTAATTTTGGTGGCAAGTTCCTTTTTATGGGAATACCGTTTTGAGGTGCTGCCTCACAGTCGACGAGTGGTTTTAATTCATCCAAATCCGGGCATATGTGAGTAGGGTGTCCTGTGACATCACATATAGCATAGGCTGATGGCTCCCTCTGTATGGTGGGGGTTACCAATTTCTTTCCTTTCTTGGCGATTTTATTTATCATGGTTTCCGGTTTCACGGTGGGGATTTCCCTTGCGAGGGCAGTTTCGACTACTACTTGGGTAGGTTGGGGCTCCTTGGGACTGGGGGGCTTTAACCCAAATTTAGTAACGTTGGTAGCTGGTGTTCCTGGAGGGGGAACGAGATACTACACTCGAAATTCCAATGATATATTGGGTAATACGAGTGTTGCTAAGACCTGCTGGGAGGTGAAGTCAGGAGGTGGGTATAGGAAAGGAGTTTGGGAGGCGGCATAGACTAGGGAGGCTGCAGTAGCTGATGCCTCAGTGTCGTTACTACGAGTCCGTGTCCTGACTAACCTTAGTTCTTGATGTGGACATCATGCATACTGGGGCCCCTGTGTCATCGGGTGATACCTCAGGGATAATAGGAGGATCCCCTAGGAATGGTCCTAGGACGGACGACAGTTTGAATTGGCCAGGGCCATATTATTGATACCATAAAAGGCCATCTGTGGTTGTATATACATAGGGTAGAACCATATATGTGTTGGTCAAAGACGCTTTTCAGTGTGCGTTAGCTGATCTACTGTGATGATTTGATCCTCGTGGGGGAACATCATGATGCGGAAAATAGAGGATGCTATGGTAGACATGGCATACATGTAACTCCACCCAAGGAGTATATTGTAATCCAAGTGAGAATCCAAGACTTTGATGTCTATGTGGACCATTTTTCCAGATAAGCAGACTGGTACATTTCGGAAGAGACCGATGGGGGTTGAGGGATGACCGTTGTATGCTCTGAGTGTGATAACAAAAGGTTTGAGTTCGGGGGCTCCTAACTTCTGCTATACATTCTTTGACATGATGCTTGTGGATGCACCCTCGTCAATGACACATCAGTGAATAGTGATATTCTGTACCGATACTGTTATCTGGAAGGCAACCATGGAGGGAAGCCTAGGGGTGGCTTTGTCTAAGTCAAAAGCTATCATGCGCGTGTTGGCAGGGTCGACGGTGCCTAATGCGGAAAGTAGGGCTTTTCGTTGCTTTGGGCACAACTGTAGTACCTCTAAAGGGGACATAGAGCAGGTGACTGGGCTAAATCATCTACGATGCTGTAATTGTGGGATTCTTTGGAGTAGTTGCCTGCTGTCCTATTAGGCCCTTTAACCATTTTTGGCAATGGTTCCAAAGGAATCTTTGGAATGGTCAAAGGTGCAGTCGGCATGCTTGTACTAGCCCCTAATGTACCGGTGTCTGGTGGGGTGTCGTAGCTGCGATTTTGGTTTTGGAAAAACATTTCTTCCCCAGCCATGTAACTTTCATGGTTGTTTTTCTCAGAATCATTGGGTTTTTGTTGCTAAGTGTTGACCGTTCCTTAATGGGGGAAGGGTTTTTGCATAACTGCAGTTGTCTGGGAAGATCCTCCTTATCCTCAGTTACTCTAATGATTTTTAAGCTCAGGGAGTTCGGGAAAATGGTGAGTATAGTGCCTGTACTCACCACATATTGAACAAGAATGGTTTTTTCGTAGAGGTGGCCTTTTGCCTTGCTTTTGGGCATTGCTTGGCTCCTGGTTCTGGTTCTGTTTGGAGTTATCTACAGCCTGGGATCATGGTGGGCACTGTTGGTTGTTGCCCCCCTGTCTAGGGTTCCCTTTGGGTTTGTTTTTTACCTTTATTTTAACCACATTAGGAGGGTACTTCTCCTGATCAAATAGGTGTGGTTGATTTTGGGACGGCTGCACAAAGTTCACTTGTGCATCTTTTTTCGTCGGTGGGTTATGTGCTTGGGACTGAGCATACTGTTGTCCGATATTTGCACCTGGCCATTGGGGGGGAGTTCTTTCGTTAGTTTTTCTTCCTGTGTACTGGGTCCCCTCAGCTGGAGGGTAAGGTCCTCCTTGGTGATACGAAGGCGCCCTACTAATCAAATTTTGCTGTTGCATATGATGAATTTTAAATCTAGGTTGAGACATGTTCTGGGTAGACCGATGTGTGTAACCGGGATTCTGACTACTGTTGCCTAGGTACCCTTGGGTCATTGACCTAATAAGTCTGTCTACAGAGTTCGACGTGCCTAGAAATTCTTGATAAGATTGCAGCCGCGGGGCGATAGGCAGGATATTGTATATGTATCCTGATTCCGTATAGATCAATTCAAGCTGTTGGGCTTTACTAATTGCTTCCTCCTCGAATGTGGGGTTACGTTGCACCACATCCTTTGAAATCTTAGCCGTCAGAGTTTTCAAGAATAAATCTAAAAGGACTCAGTCATTGAGTTGTGCTTTGCATAAGCTGCGACGCTATCTCCACTCATGGAGATGTTCAGAAATGTGGGTAGAGGGGGATTGTCTGAAATGAGTTAGTAACTCCATTCCCGAATCGTGGTGAATGGGTAGCTGAAATTATGTGAGGAATGCAGTAGCAAGGGTGCTAAAGGTTCTATGTGAAGCAGGGGGTTCCTCGATGTACCATTTCGTGGCCACTCCCACGAGAGTGCATTGAAATAGCCTAAATTGAATAGTATCGTCAATGATGTTATTCGATGAGCACCACAGGTGAAAGGTCATTATATGATTCCTTGGGTCTTCCACTTGCTTGCCCTCAAACTTTGGTATGTATGAAGGGAGCTTCGTGGGCATGGGAGGCCAATTGGGGTTGTGTGTAATGGGGTAATTGGTGAGCTTGATTAAATCTGGTAGATTTAACGCCACTAATAAGGGTGAATGAGAGTTTGACGCCATGGAAACGTGTGAAGACACGAAGTTCTGGTTGGAACGAGGGTTAGTCTGTGACGTACCCAGTTGTGAATTCAGCTGGCTTCCCATATGGGATGCACTCTTCTACCCCCTAGGAGATGAGGGGGGAGTGATGTGCGGTGTGGTGTTGGGGGACTGACTAGGGTTCCCAACTAAGGTTGCTCCAAGAAAGGAGGAACCAAACACTGTGGCAACGCTCCGTCTTTGACGCCTAAATGGCGAAAGACCTAGAACCCATCCCGATAATGGGGGGGAGGTCCAAAAGATGCCTGGACCAATGAGGTTCTGTTGGAACCGTTTGAGGGTTGTCCAGGTTTGGTTTTGGAAATTTTTTTTGAGGGGATCGAGTCTGTGATCATTGTTAGCACTCATAATGAACCTCAAGGCTGAGAAGAGGCAACTCTGAGGTAACCACATACCAAGCTTTTGATCTGGCATCTAGCCCTTCCAGACCAGAGAGGGATCTCTCTTGGCCAAAAAAACATGGCTGCAATAACTAAATCTTAGGCTAGCTATGAAGAATAAGGATTTGGTTGAAAATTGTGGGTTGAAAACAACAAGAGAAGGGACTATTGGGCTATGAATTTGGGGCTAGTTTCTGCTGGCAAACTTGGGGCAAAGTAAGCGTAATGTACAGCCAAATTAAAGATGTAATGAGAGAATAAAATAGAGAAAATACCGCTTCCCTATAGGCATCAATCAGGGGATGGATCTATAGTGAAAACTAGAAGAAAGAGAAGCACCGGGTTACTCAACAGAGCATCTAATAGAGGATGGATTCTGAAAAGATAACCACTACATCAAAGAACATAATCATTGTGAAAGGAGAATCGTGTGTGGATGGATTTCTAACACTTCCCTTAGATAATGCTGTAAAAAAAATAGTAGAAAAAACAAAGCATGGAAATGAATTTACAAGAAAAACATGTTGCACATTAAACACTGTGATGAATCCCAAATTTAAAGAGCAGAAAAAAGCTTTATTAAAATAATATTCGAGGAAAACTTTACACAGTCCAATAGCAGCCTCACTCTGCTACAAAAATCCAACCCTTACACTCTAAAATTCATAAAATATATACAATTTTCTCATCCCTGTATTAAGGGAATTGAGCTCAACCATCTTCTTCAAAATACAATTAGTTACATTAAATTTGGACCGAATTTATGAAATTAGGTGTCAAAGATGAACTCGTATCTCCTGAACCATAGCACCTGTTACAAAATGGAAAGAGGTTTTTGTAGATAAGGTCATTTTTGAGAAAAAATTCTCTCAAATTTTGGAAATTCATTTCTAGTTTCTCGGAATCTATGCCACAAAATCATCTCTAAAACAGAAAATCATTAATGGAGCGAATTTCTGAAATTAGGTGTCAAAGATGAACTCGTATCTCCTGAACCATAGCACTTGCTATAAAAATTAAAGATGTTTCTATATATAAGGTCATTTTGGAGAAAAACCTCTCTCAAATTTTGGAAATTCGTTTCCAGTTTCTCGGAATATGTGCCACAAAATCATCTCTAAAACAGAAAATCATTAAAAATTTAAATCTGTAAAAATGAGCTGTAAATATCTAGTCAAATATTCCAATTCACGACACCTGTGAATAAAATGAGAGAGGTTTTTGTTATATGGCTTGTGGTTAACAAAAATATCTTTGGGTTTCTCAAAATTACTTTCCATATATTGTAACATGGCACCGCACTAAAATGACTAAAACAGTAAAATAACCGCAAAATTTGTTTTGTTTTAATGTAGGCTTCAAAGATCACTGCATATCTCCCACATAGTAACATTTGTGCATAAAATGAAGGAGGTTTTTTTTATTTGTTATGTGATGGACAAAAACCTCTTTCAATTTTGTAAAATTCCTGTCCAAACTGATTTTGTAGTAAACTTGTCCTTGGGTGTAGCAACTGACCTCAAAACATGCATAACCAAGAATCAATCATTCATTTTGATCATATCTTCTGATCTAGAAACTGGTTACAGGAGTGTGATATACCGTTGGAAATATTTTTCCGAGCTCCTTCTGATGGAAACATTTAAAATATTTTTTGCACTAAAGATAATGTGAAAAACATCTAACAAAACCAGACATAGTAAGAGCCCATTTTGATCCCTAGTGATAGGCTGCGAAGACTGGAACTAACAATCATGACATTTTTATGGCCACATACATAAGACAAAGTGAAAATGAAATAAATTTTCCTTTAACTTAATCTATGTGAGCAATCAAGCAAAAAATGGTTTTGTTTGTTTGCGAGTGATACTTAAAAATCCTAGAAGACCTAATAATGTCCTCACACACTCAAAAGTAACTGGGCCTTGAGAGGATTTCTTGCGAGTGCTGGCACAACGTCCCGAAAGAACTGGCGACACCCCCAGTCAGTCGAAGAGAATCAACCAAGGTAAGGGAAGAGGGTCTGGCGCTTTCCAGCACCGTCACCTATAACGTAAAGGATGGCCTAGTTTTGGCCACTAAGAACCATCGTCCCACGTGAGCGTTCGAGTCTTGGGCTTCTTGGTAGTCAGCTAACAGTATCGAGTATCAGCCAGGTCAGGTAGCCCCAATTGATACCGCACGCACTGCGCCTAAGCCTAACCCCCTTTGAATTGGGTCTCTGTCGTGCTCGGGTTTTATTTTCTGTGGGCTGATAGGTGGATTTTAAAGCTCCATAAAAAAAAAATTCTATGTTTCAAATGTGAAGCATGATCAAGGTGGCTTATTGGATGCCTACCCCCTTGATCCTAACTTAATCTATAATTTCTCTTGTGGCCCCTGTGGGGAGATTTTAGTGAGTTGGTTTAAGTTATTTTTAGGTGGATTTCTTTTCTTAGTGGGTGAATGTGTGTGAACGTATGGTGAAAAATCTCATAATTTTAACATATGGATATCAGCGGTTCTTTACAAAATTCCCCTAGTTAAACTATGTGACATTGTTCCTTGCTCAAATAAAAAGCATTTGCGAATAATGGGTCGCTTCCAAAACCTCCTAATTAGTCTATGTGAGTGACTAAAGGGAGATGGCGAATCGCAAATGTAGAGTGTTCATATGCTTGTATAGGGTCACCCAATGGTGCAAAGACAACAGAGATTACTTGCTATAGTTTGCGATTCAATCCTAGTCCCGCAATTTCCTAAATGCAAAAATTGAATTTTAAAATAAACAATTTCTACACTAGCTTATGCATGTGTGGTCATGAGCCACTTACTTGGAATAGTTAAACTAAGTGAACATACCATAATTTGCAAAAAATATAAATCATTTTAGAAAGCAATGGTTAATTCACCCCCTACTTAAACTATGTGAACACTTTTTGCAAAAAACCAACTTAAATGAAAACTAACTAAATTCCTAGAAAAAGCAGCAAAAATCAGTTCTTAGAAGCTGTGGGGTATCAACATAGGTGTTGGTAGATACATTAGGGGCTTCCCAACACACTTACAAGCAGAAAAAATGCAGAAGATAGGGAGAAAAAATCTCTCTGCAAATTGTGCACAAAAACCTCTGACAGGTGCCCTTTCCTGTGCGCAGGTCACTCCTGAATGCGCACACTACGCGTCTGTGTGAAAAACCTGTGTGTAAAATTCCTGCAAGTAAAAGATTAGGAGCTGCCTTCTTCAGTCTATCACCTTAGTGAGTCTAGGGACTAAAATATGGGTCAGAGGACTATCAGCTCCACTCCAGCATAGACTAAGGGTCTCCTACAAAATATGGCACAACCACATAAACTTGAAACACATTAGTGGAGTCACCAATCCTATTGTGGTGGATTCGACACATGGGTGTACGAAATCGCACGAGTTTAGAGAGTATGGTATAACCTCTAAACTATAGGTAACAGGAAGTATGTGGGGGGAGCTGATCCAGGTGGATATTGGTGGCCACCCGCCTATTCCACTTGGGCCCCCACCATTGTCTCTTTCAGTTTTTCAGTTTCGGCATAACTTACTATTTTTAGCAGTTTTTCGGGTCCTGAACTTCCGGAGCCGTTTTGAGGCCCTAAACGACGTTTTTTGGGTATGCTTTACCAACAAATTGGATCATCCAATTTGTCCTGACAGTTGTAGTCCTCGGATAGAGATTTCTAATGATGTATCATGTGCGTCAAACGGAGATAGGATGCCAAAGTTACGTCCCTGGGAAGTTGAAACACCAATTTACCCAAACGGGGCCCATAGTTGTGGCGCTTCATCTCCTAGGGTTAGGTTTTTGGGATGTTTAGGGTTCTCCATTGTTTCTCAATAATAAATAGGCCCTCGAGCCTCATTGTAACTCTGTTCAGAGGCCTATAGCCGCCACATCTCTTCTCAGAGATAGCTACCAGTGCCCTAGCTAGTTTTATTTCCATTCTGTCTGTAAGCAAATTTCAGTTCTTTGATATTAATGAAATGAAGTGTTAATTCCACTGCATCTCTGTATTTATGGTTATATGTTTATTCTATTGCGTTCCTACATAAATCTGGATCAATGGTATCAGAGGGGTCTGATTTTTCTCGATCCTTCTTTGCATGTCCCCAACGAGGTCGGGGTATAAGGAGCTAGGGCTTGATCTGGTGGAACCTTTGCAAGATCAGCCTCGCAAACCTCGACAGACGCCCATGGGGGACGAAAAGAAATATGAGGGAGCAGGAGATCCTATCAAAATATTGCTCGAGGAGGCCCTCGAAAAACAAAGGAACGCGATGATGGATATTTTTGCTCAGATCCTTCAACGGCTGCCCACCGGCGGCGCATCTGCATCCAGTAGCCACTCTGGAGTTGCGACTCCCTTTAAGGTACAAGTAAATTTTGACATTCCCATGTTTAAGGGTCAAATAGACGCAGATGCCGTAGATAGATGATTGAATCTATTAGAAGGATATTTCTCTGTTCATGACTTTTCAGACCGGGAGAAGATTATTTTTGCACTCTTCAAAGCTACCCCCCATGTTAAGGACTGGTGGGAAACCTACTATGAGAACAAGGACCAGACAGAACCCTCTTTGTTCTCGGCCGTACCAACTTGGAATTCTTTCCGAGACGCCGTCAAGGAACAGTACTATCCCGTGGGGAGCTATGAGGACAAGTACATACAATGGACCACGCTGCGACAACAAAGGGATCAAGATGTGCACGAGCTGACGAATCTGTTCCATACCCTGCGCATAAAGTTGGGTATCAAAGATTCAGAGAAACATTTGGTGCTAAAGTATCGCAGCTGTCTGCACAGATACATTCAGGAGGAAATGGAGTTCCTCGACATCTCCTCGCTTGGTACGGAATACCGGTATGCTGCCAAGATTGAGCAGAAATTCAAACAGAAGAAGCGAGACTTTGGATCTGCGAATCAAAAGCAAGGGAAAGGTGCTTCCAAACCGCAGAACAAAGGACAGAGCCAAGGCATGGCGGCTAAAAACAACCCGTCAAAGCCACAAGAAAAGAACAACACCGCAAAGCCAAAGAAGGACACGGGAAAGTGGTGTGAGTTAGAGCTCCACTCACAACACAAGTGAGTGTCAGGCCAAGCAGTCGCTAGTGGCCGAGATGAGGGCTTCTGAGTCAGATGCATGCTCTGACTTCGAATCAGAACATGAAAAGGGGAATGAAAAAGGGAAACAGATTATTGATGCGGAGCCCAACGCCACTGTTGCCACTACAAAGGTCCAGAAGGAGGAACCGGAAGATCCAGAGGAGGCGGAACGCCTCTTCCACTCCCAGATGTGGGTAAAGGGCTCCCCTGTACAGTTCATTGTCGACAATGGGAGCCAAAAGAACCTCATTTCAGCAGACGTCGTGAAGAAGTTGGGCTTGCCGACCACAGCTCACCCACATCCATACACCATCGGGTGGCTTCACCAAGGACGAGATCTCCGCGTCAGCCAGCAATGCCACCTTCCCTATAGCATCAAGCCCTTCGCGGATGAGGTATTATGTGACGTTGCTCCTATTGATGTTTCTGATGTATTATTAGGACAACCATACTTGTGGAAGCGTCATGCTGTGTATGAGTCTCGACCTCGTGCTATTATTATTACTTTGGGCAATAAGTTGTACAGGATACTAGAGGTACCACCTCCTACGACTATCTCTTTGGTAACTGCAAAACAATGCAGTAAGCTCATTTCCCAAACCAGGAAATTCGTTTTCTTGATGATCTGCCCCCACGGAAAGAAGAAGACTGTGGCCACGACCTCCAGACAGGGCCCCTCTGCACGACAACAACAAATGGATAAGGTCGTGGAGGAGTACGGGGACATCTTCACCTCACCCACATGGGTTCCTCTGCACTGCCAGGTCAAGCACTCGATTGATCTGACCCTAGTGCGCCGCCTGCCAATGGACCGATCTATCGGCTATACCGATACCGGAAAATGACAAAATCCAAGAGCGATTCGGGAGGCTGTTGCGAGAAGGTCACCGGCGGACCAAGTTCGTCACCTGTGGGGTACGGTCGTGTTGGTACGGAGAGAGGATGGGACATGGAGACTCTGTGTTTGACTGTCAGGCCCCCGTTCGAATCCTTTGTCCGAATAGGTACCCAATCCCATGGATTGATGACCTTCTAGACCAACTCAAGAGTGAAAAAATATTTCGATGCAGATCTTCTTGATCTAGGTATCACCAGGTACCAATTGAACCCTCTGATGTGTGGAATACTGCCTTCAAAGCCAAGGAAGGCCTTTTCGAATGGCTGGTCATGCCTTTCGGGTTGAAGAATGCTCCCGCAACCTTCATGAGGATGATGGAAGACATCTTG
The DNA here is from genome assembly GCA_034641835.2 of Pinus albicaulis. Classification (NCBI taxonomy): domain Eukaryota; kingdom Viridiplantae; phylum Streptophyta; class Pinopsida; order Pinales; family Pinaceae; genus Pinus; species Pinus albicaulis. The sequence continues at coordinate 888,331,679 of CM076580.1, forward strand.
CGGCCATTCACCAACTCATTTGTAGTGGTGTACTTGGATGACATTCTTATCTTCAGCCAGACTTGGGAAGAGCACCTTCACCACATCCAACAAGTCCTCTGACAACGCGTGACCCTGGTGTGTGCCAATACGGAAAGTGCACGTTTGGCAGAACCCGGAGTTCAATATACGAGATATATTATTGATGAGGGGGTGCATGTGGATCAGTAAGATCCAAGTCATTCGAAGTTGGCTAGCCTGAGCCACTATCCGCCAGGCTTCATGACTTTACAGGTCTTGCTAATTTCTACCGCAGGTTCGTGTTGGGATTCTCTCGTATCATGAAGTTGTTAGTCGCAAAGGAGGAGCCAGAGAAAAATTCTTTTGGTCGGAACCTCAACAGAAGGCGTTCAAAGAATTGAAAAATCGCCTCTGTTCTGCCCCAGTGCTCACCTTACCAGACTTGCAGCAGCCATTTGAGATCGAGACAGATGCCTCTGACTATGCTATTGGAGCAGTTCTTACTCAACAGGGACATCCAGTGGCATATCACAGTGAGACATTGTCTGAGACAGTTCGCAAGTATCCCACCTATGATAAAGAAATGTATTCCATTGTGCAAGCCTGTCGACAATGGAAGCATTACATTTTGGGGAAGGAAACAATCATCCACACAGACCATCGGCCCCTGCAGTTCATACAGACACAAGGGAAGTTGCAGAATGATCGCCATCGGAAGTGGTCCACATATCTGCAACAGTTTCATTTGAACATCAAGTACAAGAAGGGTAGCACCAATAATGTTGCAGACTGCCTCAGCCGACCACCGATCGTGGCGCTCACCATCGTGCTCAACTCTTGTGGGCACGAGACTTCTAATTGACCGCTTCTCTATGAGAGTGACCCAGAATTCAACCACACTTACAAGGCACTCCTGGGGGGCATGCAAGTTCCAAATTTTCACCTCCAGGATGCACTTTTATGTCACCTAGGACACCGTTGTGTTCATTCAAGCGAGCGTGCCAAGATGATATGGGAAGCACACTACAGTCGAGTCGCTGGGCATTTCGGGGTCGAGAAAACAATAGCAATACTACAGAAGTATTTCTATTGGCCGAACCTTCGAAAGGATGTCGAGAAGCACATTAGATCCTGCACTGCTTGTGCCATTGCCAAACCGACCATCAAGAAGCAAGGCATATATACTCCACTACCTACCCCTAGTCGACCTTGGGAATCCATCTCCATGGATTACATGTCGGGCCTGCCCTCTACTAAGAATGGCAATGACTGTGTTTTCGTGGTCGTTGACAGATTCTCGAAGATGGCCATTATGGCGACCTGTAAGAAGAATATCACAGCAGAAGCTACTGCTAAACTCTTCTTTGAACGAGTATGGGTACACTTTGGGATCCCACAGTCTATCATATCAGATCAAGATAGCAGGTTCCTCAGCACATTTTGGTCCAGCCTCTGGTCAATGTTGGACACAAAGCTCACCAAGTCCACAGCTTTCCATCCCCAAACAGATGGCCGGACAGAGGTCGTCAACAGAATGATTGTACACATTCTGCGCATGTACAATTCAAAGCATCCACGCACATGGGACGAGAGCCTCCCTTATGTACAACATAGTTATAACCGGGCTCTCCACAGTTCAATTGGCCATAGCCCCTTTCAGGTGGGCTTGGGATTCCAGCCATTATGTCCCATTGACGTAGCCATGCCATTTGCAGCTGCTCAGGCCGATTCAGCTCATGTCCAATCTGAAGTTGACAAAGCAAGTAGCTTCATCGAGCGCATTCAACACATCCGCCAACAGGTTCATGATATATTGGACAGAGCCAATGCGAAGTACAAGCAGCGCCATGATCAACACCGGGTGCCACACAACTTCCTGGTGGGCGACAAAGTATGGCTGCATTTGCGGAAGGAGCGCCTCACTGGACCTCACCGCAAGCTTCGCCCGCTCCGATACGGGCCGTACACCATCACCAAGGCTGTAGGGAACAATGCTTTCGAGCTTAGTATTCCACCATTCCTTGGTCTGCACCGAGTCTTCAATGTGGATCGCCTTCGTCCTTACTTCCCACCTCTACTGGACACTTCGGACATTGCAGAACAACTCACACCAACAGAGTTAAACCCAGACTGCATGGAACAGGCCACCACAGATTGTATCATGGACATGCAAATTAAGAACACTTTCCAACAGAGGATCCAACTGTATCGGGTTGTCAAAGCTGGCCAACTCCTGCACCAAGGAAAGTGGTTCACCAGGGACCAAGTTCAGCAGAAATTTCCTCATCTCCTGGAGGAACTTAACGCAATGGGGACCATTGCTTCCTAAGGGGGGAGGAATGATCCAGGTGGATATTGGTGGCCACCTGCCTATTCCACTTGGGCCCCCACCATTGTCTCTTTCAGTTTTTCAGTTTCGGCATAACTTACTATTTTTAGTAGTTTTTCGGGTTCTGAACTTCCGGAGCCGTTTTGAGGCCCTAAACGACGTTTTTTGGGTATGCTTTTACCAATGAATTGGATCATCCAATTCGTCCTGACAGTTGTAGTCCTCGGATAGAGCTTTCTAATGATGTATCATGTGCGTCAAACGGAGATAGGATGCCAAAGTTACGTCCCTGGGAAGTTGAAACACCAATTTACCCAAACGGGGCCCATAGTTGTGGCGCTTCATCTCCTAGGGTTAGGTTTTTGGGATGTTTAGGGTTCTCCATTGTTTCTCAATAATAAATAGACCCTCGAGCCTCATTGTAACTCAGTTCAGAGGCCTGTAGCCGCCACATCTCTTCTCAGAGATAGCTACCAGTGCCCTAGCTAGTTTTATTTCCATTCTGTCTGTAAGCAAATTTCAGTTCTTTGATATTAATGAAATGAAGTGTTAATTCCGCTGCATCTCTGTATTTATGGTTATATGTTTATTCTGTTGCGTTCCTACATAAATCTGGATCAGGAGCTCAAAAGCATAAAACTTAAATGAATTAATACACTGAAGTATGCTCTGTCAAAAAACTAAAACTAAAAACACAAAAAGAAGCTATATAGAGTGTTCCAAACAATAACAAGGTAAACAATGGCTTGATGGCCTCTTATTATTGAATGCTTGGAATGAAAAAAAATCTTACCCACTTGCTAAAGGGCCCCTAGGCAATGGCTCTAGGTCCTAATGCAAGGATGTTTGTCCTTCAAGTTCTGCCTTTTGACGTAGTCTAACTCTCTCTCTCTGCTGTGGTGGACTAAGATGTTGGGTGGCCAACCATCAAGTCCTCTTTTGCTCTAGCTCCTTGGGTCACACAAATTGCTGGTGTTTCTTGGGAAACTTTTGCTAGCATAACCTTGTGATCACCATTTTTTCATCTCTTGGTGGGTTTATATAGGTGAGCTTCAAATCCTCCTTCCCTCCCTTGGTACATGATGGATGGTGACCCAAGGGAGAGGTGTGATTCCATTATGTGCTCAAATATGCTTTTGTGTGCTCACATAATGTCTAAGGAGGCATTGGTGCTGTCCTTAGGCGGCTTTCACATAAGGAGAAACTATCCTTTGCTTGCGTGTGGTCCCGGAAAATGACTTTTTTCTACTTCTAGGAATGCGCACTTATCGGGCTCCAGTGCGCGTAGAGGGCACTCTTTTCGAAGGAAAAAGCATGCACTTGAGCATTTATGACTAGTTCAAATTTGATTTTCTCAAAACCTTAGAAATTTTAAATACTTCTTGATTCCATAATGTATCCCTGTCCTGTAAATCCTTAGGCTCGACATTAATTGATGTCGTCTTCTGTTGTATGATTTTCCAGTGTTAACAACACTCATTAGAAATAATGGGGGAAAATTGAAAGTGAAAATCCTATCTGTGTTTTGGGTAGCTTGTCACTCTTGAACATGACACTCATTTGCAGTTCGTGTCGGATTGGGGACATCCTACATTCGTCAATTTTCCTTCACGGATGTGGTAAATCCATTTTCCTTTCATTGAATTACCATTTTTTCAACATGAACTGTGATCCCATTTGAGTCAAATGCTGCCACACTCGAGAGTTGTGTCACCAATATGTTCAAGAGAAGTCATTTTTGTGTTATATTCAAACATCCTTTGCTTATATAAACTCCTCTGTTACAATCCAGAATCACTCCTATTATCTTGAGATATATGTTGTTTCATGTTAGTGATTTGGGAATCATTATGGCCCTCCTTCGATGAATCACTTCCTGTCAACTTCAACTCATTATTTAGGAAGGTGGTTTAGAAACTTCTTATCAATACCTTAGAGCTTGCATGACTCAATGGAAATTTCCTTGTGTTTGACGAAAGTTTCACATCATTGGCCTTCGATCGAATGATTCTGCAAGTGTTCGACTTCAACACATTTATTCACACTTGTAGATTGTGATGTTGTACCATGAGAGCCATCGTCACTACTAGTGGTTTCTCTCGTGCATGTTAATGGTTTTCATTATTGACTAGTAATGAGGTAGTTTCTACTATGTTCAACATCAACACATCTATTCACATGTCTAGATTCATACATTTGGTTGATTGATATCATGGTGAAGACCTTGGATTGAATTTGATTATGATCCGGTATACGAGGAGTTATTGAGTATTCATGATTGCATACATTATCCTATCTATATGGATGGATGACTCCATGTTTTGAATCCATTTCTATGATCTCTCTAGCCCTAGAGTGGGTCTATCAAATTGAGATACATTCTAATGCAAATATCTCTTAGATAATATTCAAAATGTGACAAGAAAATAGATAGAGGTACCTTTTCTTGATGCTATGTTTTAACCCGTTGTTAATGACCTTGAAGCACAATCCTTTTAGGCTCGCTCCTTACTATTGGTGGTACACGAATACCTATGGATGATCAAGAGGCAGCAACAAACGTATTCCAACACATAATAACCATTAAACATTAGCTATCTAGCAGATCAAGGACTACAAAAATATTTGTATAAAAGGTTAGACAAATATAGAAAGAAAACATCAGATGTTTTACTGATAAATATGAAAGGAAGAGCTTACAACCCAGGCATTCATGTTGGAGGCCTCCCTTTCGTGAAAATCAGAGTCCTTCACTGAATATCTAAATCATTCCTTCTACCGAACAACTTAGGAATTATCACAGTGCAAGAATGTAAAAGGAAGGAGAGTTCAGACCAACCCAACAACGGCCAACCAGTTGTGGAAGGATGGGGACCAATTTATAGGGAGCGAGAAGAGGTTTGGAGCCCATGAAACGAGGAGGAAGGTCCACTTTCTAAGGTATAAACCCCATGGATGAGATCAAATCTCTAAAATTAGAGAGCTCGAATCTATCACCACCGTTTAACAAAAAACTCATCGGACATGTACCTCAAATTGGGTCATTATGCTGGGGGCATGCAGTATTTCAAGCATAGTTTGTATTTGTTTCAAGATTGTGTAAAAATGAAACCACTGTAAAGCATAGGTTGTCTCTGTTTCAAGTTTGTGAAAAAACGAAACCAATTTCAAGCATAGTTTCCTATGTTTCAAGCTTATGATAAAATGAAACCATTTCACATTACACCTCTCGTGATTGCCCTTTTATCTACCTCTTCTTCCAGATGAGCCTTGGTTTTCTCATTCCATCGTCACCATCTACTTCACCGATTGTACGCTGTCACTTGATTTTTTTACCCTTTCCTGGGGAACCGTTGCGATGAGTGGTCTTGTTAGCCAACCTCTTGACCTTTACATGTTTTTGAGCAATTCCATCATCATCGGAACCAATTTTTACCTTTTATACCATTCGTTCCTCGAGGATGAGTCAACTTTCAGCTCTTTTTTGACTCTCTAAAAATGAAAATATTGCCGAGTACTTGTCATTTCAAACTCGTTAAAGTAAATGAATTGATGTGGTATCAGTATACATTTACCCATTTTTCGGGTTGGGATTCACTATTTACGAAAAAGGAATACCTTGATCGAACGTGGTCAAGAGGTTCTCTCGAGTATGGTTTTCTACCTTTTTGGATTCGAGAGACAATTTACCAAAAGGGACATAATGAAGTTTTCTTTTTTATTTCTTTTTTAACTCCTTAAACATGAAAAGTCACCGAGTTACCCTTTTATTGGACTCGTGAAAGGTTAAACGGCGAAATAATTTTCACCATGATGAGACCTGGTTCCTCCTTCCCAGGGCTTGTTAAAATTAATAAGATGGATTCATTCAAAGAATGAACTTATATGCTCAACATATGCTATCCTCTTCATGTTGGCTATCAAAAATAAATAGGTACTCATTAGCAATAACAGGGGAAAAATTGAAAGTTAACATCCTATGTGTGTTTTGGCCTGATTGTCAATCTTAAACATGACACTCATATACAATTCGTGTCGGGTTGGGAACACCATAAATTCATCACTTTTCCTTTGTGGGTGTGGGAAATCCAATTTCCTCTCATTCGATTACCATTTTTTCAACATGACCTCTGATCCCATTTGATTCAAATGATTCCCAACTCCAGAGTCTTGTCTCCAATATGTTCAAGATAAGTCCTTTTTGTGTTATAGTCAAACATCCTTTTCTTATCTGACCACCTTTGTTATAATCCCGAATCACTCCTATTATCTTGAGATATTTTTTGTTTTGTTGTGTAACCAGCTCCAAAAAGAGAAGAAAAGAGATATTAAACACCTTAGAAATGAGCCACTTCGACGGGGCAACCTCCAATACATTACATAAATGAAAAATTCTTGGATGATACAATTCACAAAACCTCCTTTCTATATATAGGAGTCCATGGGGCCATAGTGTAATCCTAGTGGGCCACAATGTTATCCTAGCCGACCTAACAATAATAATTTAAGGGCACAATAATAAAAAAATGGGGGTTACAAGGGTACAATAATAAAAATAAGGGGTTTACACTAACAATAATAAGGGACTATACTAGTGATATAGGGACCTAACATGACCCTCTCCTTCAAAAAAAGTGTTGTCCTCAACGCTTGAGTAGCTCCGGGTGCTTCTATATAAAATTCTCATCCTCCCATGTAGAATATTCAGTGGGTAAGTTCTTCCACTTGATGAGATACTTTGAAATTGATCAATTCCGTAGTTGTCGAGTTCTTGTTTCCATGACTGCTTCAGGTTCCAATATGATTTTCCCTTCCTCATCAAGTTCTGGCAATACTGTTTGAACTGGAATATTTTCACCTATAACCTTCTTTAAGCATGAAACATGGAAAACTGGATGTACTCGCGAAGAAGCAGGAAGCTCCAATTTGTATGCCATAGTACCAATCTTTTGCAACACCTTGTAAGGACCATAGTGCTTTGGCGATAATTTATTATCCTTCTTTGCTTGCTTGAGGGACATTTGTTTGTATGGTTGTAGCCGTAAAAATACCCAATCTCCTACATCAAAACTTCTCTCGCTATGATGTTGATTTGCCTGTTGTTTCATTCGATTTTGTGCCAAATTCGGGTTATCCTTTAAGAGTTGGAGAACTTCTTGCTGATGCTCGATGTGATCTTCCACTGCTTGAACCTTCGAATTTTCCCTTAAAGATGATGTGATGGATGGTGGATGATATCCATAAAGTGCCATAAATGGGCTCATTTTTGCTGCAGTATGGAAGGAAGTGTTATACCACCATTCGGCAAGAGGTAACCACTTGACCCATTGTGTTTGTTTATCAGATACAAAACAACGAAGATATCCTTCCAAACATTTATTTACTATCTCAGTTTGACCATTAGATTGAGGATGATAAGATGAGCTATGAGCTAATTGAGTACCCAAACAAGAAAATAACTCCGTCCAAAAATTTCCAGTAAAAATGGGATCTTTGTCACTCATAATAACCCTTGGGCTTCCATGTAGCTTTTGAATTCTGTCCATAAATGTAGTAGCAACTGTACTTGCTTTAAATGGATGAAATAATGCACAAAAGTGTGCATACTTGGTAAGTCTATCAACTACCACCATGATGACACTCTTTCCTTCGGACTTAGGTAAACCTGTGATGAAATCCATTGAAATCTCCTCCCAACGTTGACTTGGAATGGATAAAGGTTGTAGAAGTCACGGGGTCTTAATTGTTTCCACTTTATTCTGCTGGCAAACCAAACATTCCGCCACAAACTTTTGAATATCAGATTTAAGGCCATCCCAAAAAAATTCTTTCTTCACCCTGTGGTAAGTTTTTAAAAATCCTGAGTGTCCTCCTAAAGGAGAAGTGTGCAATTCCGGAAGAATATTTTGTTTTAGTTGGGAATTCTTACAAAGATATAAGCGATCTTTGTACCATAAGGAATCATTTTTCCAACTAAATGTATCGGATGTACTAGGATCTTGCTGCAACTTTTGAATGAGTGTCCATACATCTTTGTCCTTCTTCCATTCATCTCTTGCTTCAGTTATCCAATCTGGTTGGATAATAGAAATGGCACAAAGCAATGCTTCCACCTCTTCATCTTTTCTTGAGAGTGCATCTGCAACAACATTAAGCTTTCCTTTTTTGTAGATTATTTCAAAGTCATAACCCAACATCTTTGTGACCCATTTTTGCTGCTCTTCTGACGATAGTCTTTGTTCCAAAAAGTGTTTAAGACTATCATTATCGGTTTTTACCTTGAAGTGTCTTCCCATTAGGTAAGTTCGCCATTTCTTTAGTGCATGCAGTATTGCTAACATTTCCTTCTCATAAATAGGTTTCTGTAAATACTTTCCTTTGATTGGACGACTTTGAAAAGCAATGGGTCTTCCTTCCTGCATTAAAACTGCACCAATTCCATTTCCTGAGGCATCACATTCCACAATAAAGGTTTTTGTGAAGTCTGGTGTAGCTAAGACCGGTGCTAGGCACATTGCCTCTTTAAGACGTTCAAAGGCCTTAGTTGCTTCAGGAGTACATGAAAATGCATCTTTCTTCAATAATGTTGTTAGAGGTGCTGCTATTCTCCCATAATTCTTAACAAACTTGCGATAATACCCTGTTAACCCGAGAAATCCTCACAACTGCTTTATGGTTGTGGGGACTTTCCATTCCTTAATGGCTTTAATTTTGTTAGGGTCTACTTTAACACCCTCGTGAGATACAATATGACCCAGATATTCCACCTCTTGTAATCCAAAGAAACATTTGGATTTTTTTGCATATAATTGTTTCTCCTGCAATAGTTTGAGCACCCTGTCAACATGTTCAACATGATCCTTCCAAGACCCGCTGTAGATTAGTATATCATCAAGAAATACTAGCACAAATTTTCTAAGGAAGGGTTTGAAAATGGAATTCATCAACCCTTGAAATGTAGAAGGTGCATTGGTAAGGCCAAAAGGCATGACCAAAAATTCATAATGACCCTCATGAGTTCGAAATGTTGTTTTTGGAATATCTTCGGTCTTCATTCTAATTTGATGATATCCTGAACGAAGATCCAACTTGGTAAAATAAATTGCTCCATGTAATTCATCCAATAATTCATCAATCACAGGAATGGGAAATTTGTCCTCAATGGTGAGCTTATTGAGCTCCCTATAATCTGGACACATTCGCCATGATCCATCCTTATTGTGTACCAATACTACAGGAGCAGAGAAAGAACTTTGACTAGGTTGAATTATACCTGCCTCTAACATTTCTGCAATCATACGTTCAATTTCGCTCTTTTGGAAGTAAGGATATCTATAAGGCCTTATGTTTGGAGGAACACTTCCTGGAATCAAATGAATAGCATGATCATGATCATGAATAGGTGGGAATCCTTTGGGAGTTTCAAACACCTTGGAATGATTGTCCAAGACTTGTTGGAGATCTGCAGAAATAGATGATTTTGATGTTGGAACTTCTAGTGAGCATAATTGTGCAATTACGCCTCGCTGTTCTTTCTTTAGAAGCTTTGTCATGACATTAGAGCTTATTATCCTTCCTGGCTTCCCCGCAATGCCCCGTAATTCGACTTCCTTTCCTTCTGAAAAAAATTTCAAGAAAAGTTCTTGAAAATTAAAAGCTACCGTCCCCAAAGATTGTAACCATTGTACTCCTAGTACAACATAAGCACCTCCCATAGGAATGGAAAGCATTGGACTAGTCAATACATATTCCCCCATGGTTAGCTTGATATTATGGCATTTTCCAGAGCAATTTATAGTTCCTCCATTTGCAACCATCACTTGACATTCTGGTGCTGAGTATAGGAAACAATTTAATTCCTTGGCTACCTTATAATGAATAAAATTATGGGTGCTACCTGAATCAATCAACACTATTACCCTTTTCTTCTTGATATGTCCTTCTATCTTAAGAGTTTGAGGAGTGGTAATTCCTGCCAGTGCATTACACGATATGGTCGGATTCATTTCTTCCTCTTCTAGGGCTGGTTCCTGGTGTTTATCCTCTTCTTCTTCATTTTCTTCTTCTTCTTCACAATCTATGTAAAATAATTTCTTTTGAGCACACTTATGACCTTTAGTGTATTTGCTATCACAACTGTAGCAAAGCCCTTTTGCTCTTTTTTCTTCCAATTGTTGTGGTGTCAACCTTGTAGGTTGTGGAAATCTAGGCGTAGCAACACTTCCTTCTTTGTAGAATTGAGTGGTAGGCTTCCTTGTCGCCATAATTTTACATTCAACTTTTCTTGCCAACCTGAATGCCTTCTCCAATGAATCAGGTTCCAGAACGCGAACTTCATGTTGGATGTTATCCTTTAAAGTTCCTATGAAGAGATCAATCCTATGTTCCTCTGGAATATCAGTTACCCTTATATTCAATTTTTGGAAGTCCTCAATGTGCTGCCCCACTAAACCCTTTTGTTTGAGATTTATCAATTGGCTAAAGAAGGTGTTGCTCTTTGTATCCTCATAATGTGCTATCATTTCCTCCATAAAAATTGACCAAGTGACGATTTTTTTACGGGAGCAAAGCCATCGATACCATACAAATGTATTTTGTTCTAAATGTAAAGTTGCAATGCGTACCTTTTGTGTGTTTTGCACGTTATGGAGATCAAAATATTGCTCCATCTGTAGTATCCATGTTACAGGATCCTTTCCATCAAACTTCCTCATATCCATTTTTGGAATATGGTGGTTCTTCCCGCCAAAATTCGAGTTTATGAAATCATGATTAACATTTATTTTGTTCTCGTCATGAGGTTCTTATACTATATTTCCGCCATTAGGAATCATTTCTTGTTTTAAGCTTGTCATCAAGCCTTCCATGTATGCTTTTAGATCATTCTTCATGTTTTCCATGTTTTCTTTCATGTCATCCATCTTAGCTTCCATGCCCACTTCCATGCCATCCATCTTAGCTTCCATGCCTTTCTTCAAACCGTCCATCTTCACTTCCATGCCTTTCTTCAAAACTTCCATTTCATTTTTTGTTGCTCTTTGCGAGAGTGAAAACTATTGCACTTGCTCTTGTAATTTTGATAGATCATGTTGCAATTCTTCATCTTCATGAGTCATAGTAGAGCCTTCTGAAGGCTTAATGGGTGTTGAATTATTTTTAGGGGCCATTTTAGAATCTAATATTGATATCTATTCTACAAGATTCCCTTGGAATCAATTCAACTTGATTCTTCAAACAAGACTTATGCAATTCGGAAAAAAATACACACCTTTTACTTGCTTTGAGGAGCTCGATATTGAAATTGAATTATCTCTGTAATTGAAAATATTTGATATCTAAAATTCAGCCCTGTAGTACTCCTCTAAAGCTTCTTTCAAATGCCACAGGTCTGACCTGATTTAGATTCTCCAAGACAACGTTGTGTCCAATCTCCCACAATGACCTAATTCTGGACTGGTTCAGTAGAGCGAACTTGTACGACTTGCCACGTGTCACTGTTTTTTCCTTTGTCTTTGAAATTTATAGCCATGAAACTACAGTCCGTTTACTTGTGACCAATTTTTACGACACTCCCATCCGATCCCCAGAGAGAGATTTATTGAACTTTTCCCACGATCACCTCTTTGAGATGAAATTCAGGAGCCTGAAAAAAGCAATACCTTCCACAGATCATATCTCCAACAATATTGCGAACCAATCTCTAAAAATTTTTGACGAATTTCCTCAGGATTTCATCTTCACACCATATGAATTTCAGATTCTGAATCTTCGTAGAAAAAACTTTATAGCGAAAATGCCACGATGACCTTTTTAGGAGCCTGAAAACAAGACCTAACTTCCACAGATCATATCTCCGAAAATATTGCGAACCAAGCTCTGAAATTTTTAGACAAGCTTCTTCAGGATTTCGGCTTCGCACCCTAAAAATTTCAGCTTCCGAAACTTCGTAGAAAAAAGTTATAGCGAAAATGCCACGATGACCTGTTTGGAGCAGCGAAACCCTAGAATCCAAAGCTCTGATACCAAATGTTGTGTAACCAGCTCCAAAAAAGAGAAGAAAAGAGATATAAACGCCTTAGAAATGAGCCACTTCGAGGGGGCAACCTCCAATACATTACATAAATGAACAATTCTTGGATGATACAATTCACAAAACCTCCTTTCTATATATAGGAGTCCATGGGGCCATAATGTAATCCTAGTGGGCCACAATGTTATCTTAGCCGACCTAACAATAATAATTTAAGGGCACAATAATAACAAAATGGGGGTTACAAGGGTACAATAATAACAATAAGGGGTTTACACTAACAATAATAAGGGACTATACTAGTGATATAGAGACCTAACATGTTTTGTGTCGATGATGTGGGAATCATTATGGCCCTCCTTCAATGAATCAGTTCCTTTCGACCTCAGCTCATTATCCGAGAAGGTTTATTAGAAACATATTTTTGGTACCTTGGAGCTTGCATCCCTCAATGGCAAGTTCTTCATGTTCGATGATAGTTTCACATCGTTTTCCTTCGATTGAATGATTCTGAAAGTGTTATACTTCAACACATTTATTCACACTTGTAGATTATGCTATTGTACCTTGAGAGGCATCGTCATTATTGGTGGTTTCTCTCGTGCTTGTTAACAATTTCCATTATTGACTAGTAATCAAGTAGTTTGTACCATGTTTGACATCAATGCATCTATTCACATGGTTTTATTTGTACATTAGGTTGATTGAGATCACGGTGAAGACCCTGGATCACATTTGATTATGATCCAGGTTGTGGGGAGTTATTGAATATTCATGATTGGATATATGATCCTATCTATACAGATGGCTATTTCCATGTCATGTATAAATTTCTACGATCTCTCTAGCTCTAGAGTGGGTCTAGAAACTTAAGATACTTTCTAGTGCAAAGATTTCTTAGCTAATATTCAAAATGTGACAAGAAAAGAGATAGAGGTACATTTTGTTGATGTTGTGTTCAAACCCATTGGTGATGACCTTGATCCACAATCCTTTTAGGCTCTCTCCTTTCTACTGGTGGCACACGAATACTTGCGAATGTTCAAGAGGCAATGGAAAACATAATCCAACACATAATAATCATTAAACATTAGCTATATAGTAGATCAAGGAGTACCAGAATATTTGAAAAAAATATTAGAAAAATATAGAAAGAAAACATCACATGTTTTATTGTTAAATATGAAACAAAGAGATTACAACCCAAAATTTAATGTTGGAGGCCTTCCTTTGGTAAAAATTCAAGTCCTTCACCAAAGCTCTAAAGCATTCCTTCTCCCAATCAACTTAGGCATTATCACAGTGCAAGAATGTAAAGGGAACAAGAGTTCAATCCAACCCAACAATGACCAAATAGTAGTGGAAGGATGGGGACCAGTTTATAGGAAAGGAGAAGAGGTTGGGAGCCCATGAAAGGAGGAGGAACGTCCACTTCCTAAGGGATAAAACCCCATGGATGAGATCAAAGCTATGAAATCAAAGAGATCGGCTCTATCACCATTTTTTAACAACCAACTCGCCACCTAGGAACTTCTAGAGCTCGAAGCTTCTCCTCCATTTGAGGAAACACTGCCAGAAAGGGATCAACATGATTTTCCAAGAAATAAGGGTGCTGGAAGCGCTATGCCAAAACTGTCAATATGACATCAGTGTGAGCATGAAATAGAAAAAACACTGACCTAGAAAACTAGAGTTTTGACAAAGTTCCTTCGGTAACCTTCCAAGGAAGTTTTCTTTGAGTCTTCATGGGATGTCTATACATATTTCTCCATGGTGTAAATATTGCACATGGTCTGTCATGGGGCACTTCATGATTAGGGATGGAAAGTGAACATGGTGAAAAATTAGTGTGTAATAGATGGCCCCTAAAGCATGAAGGTAGAACATGGAGTGATGGCTAAAATACTTTATGAACCAAGGCAAATAACTCAGATCACTGCCAGGAAGCCTACCAAACTAAACATATTACAATACATGACATCTCTGGAATTAATATGCCTAACCACATCACTCTACACTAGGCATCAAATAACACATGAACCCACGGCATGGTCACATCCATCTGTCTAAAGAGATCATAGAAATGGATCCACGACATGGACACTGTTAGAGTCGGTCCTTACAGCCCTCCGTCAGAGATCAGTTCGATTTTTGCATATCATTCTTAGGTGTCTCGCTCGTTCCACTTCGTTGCATTTCGCTAGGAGCATGCCATTGACTGACGAGGGGGTCTGGTTGTCTTGTGTTTCCTCATGATTTTACCTGCAGGGCTAATTAAAATTCCTCAAAAATCACTGAAGTTCATGGTCATTGCATTCATTGTCATAAATGATTAGTTTCATTAACAAGATTCTTTAGTCCTAGAGTCTAGGGTTTTCAGTCCTTTGCATACATGTCATAAAAGCTCGCAGGCCATGAGGTTGGTTTCAAAAGATTCTCGTTTCATATTTTTATTATCAAAAGCATTTGAAGACATTTCTAGTCCAAAACTCTGTTTTGGAACTAGAAATTGTCTAATTTCATTTTTGTAATAATTGTATTTATTTCACCATAAGAAATTCCAGAGCAAGCCTCTGATCTTTTCCAAAGCCAAGTGCCACATCCCTGCAAAAGACAACAAAGTATTATCAGTCCAAGACTCAGAAAAAGAAAGAGAAAGTCAAAGAACAACATTGTATTAAATGACCAAATGACAAAGTGCCGAAACATTATAAAAGTGGGTTAGCAAACAAATTTAAAATCAAATCTGATTTTATGGGATATTTTTCTTCATATATAAGCCATGAAAAATCATTCATTCGCACAAATCTTCAAGGCAGAAGTCGAAGTGGTGCAGTGGAAGGCCGAAGTCGTGTTTTGCAGAGTTGAGGACAGTCATTGGAGGTGCGCGCAGAGGAGGCGCGCTACCCATATAGGGTACGCTACGCACATGATCGCCCAGCCAGCATAAAATGACAAGGGCGCTACATGTATGGTGCGCGCTACGCGTTGGGTAGACGCGCTAGCCATATAGCGACAGAGCCAAAAAAATTTTGTTTTTTGCGTCCGGCTTCACACCAAAACGCCACGATCAGCTTGCAAGTAGGTTTTAATGGTTGCTTAATAAATTTTGAACATGATTGTAGTGTGTTTGATGTTGGGAAACAAGCATTGGGTGAGGAGAAATCTATAAACCCTATGTTTATAGCAAATTCAATTCTCAGGGTTTTAAAAGATATATTGATAGTCTTGTGAAGGGTTTGTAAACTTTTGTGATTGGTATATATGCTCATGCCTGTATTGCTTGTGGCGCCCTGGCACATTATGTACATCATCCTCACGCCTTTTCTTTTCCATTCTACCACTGCTGTCACGTCCTTTCATGTTTTCACATAGTCTCATGTTGACTTGTCCATATCCTCCATCGCCATAATATTACCACTATTGTCATTGCTATTGTTTCATTGCCACTGTCTCCTATTGACAAATACAATCCTTTGACAAATCCTTGGCCAATATTGCAAAGGCTGTACCATACATTACACTGTCTACTCATTTGTCTAATTCTCTTGTGATCAAAACAGAGACTATTTTTATGCCACTAAAACAGAGCTATTACCACTTTCACTTGTTTTCTTATGATGATTTGGTACATATGCAACATATTTGGGTTTTGAGCATACATTGAAACTTTGTCTCCACTACACCTATATCAGCATACATATTGCAGACATTTTGTTTTCGAAGCCATGTCAGAGACGGATTCAGTTTATGAGTAGGAGTATGACAGTGATTCCAAGGCAGAGAGTAATGTGCCACGGAGGCCTCACAAAGGTGGCAAAGGTGGTAAGCATCTCAGGGAGGAGCCTACTTCTTTGGCTCAATTGCAGGCTTGCCCACTTGCAATGGATTGTTTTCAGCGTCAGTCATGTTTCCAATACTGTGAGATGATCTCACAAACCCAGCATCATCGTGAACTAGCTCGTCTATTTGTTCTACATTTACATGATGGCCGTGTAAACCTCGCCGGAGTGGATTTCATTATGTCACCAGAGACTATTGCTCAGGCCACCGGCATACCAAATATAGGAGAGGAATGGAACAAACATCAGCAGTTAGAGAAATTCCACTATGAGCCATACATCAAACCTGGGTATATGAGGCACCTGAGTAGGGTTTTTCCTTTCAGATTCCTGAAGGATGAGTTTGCACCACTGATGAAACTCATCATTCGGTATTTCAGTTGCGAGGGCAGATTCTCGCGTCTCTATGCGTACCATGTTCGTTTGTTGATGCACTTCACGAGGGTACGTATGATGAACATTCCGTACTTCATGTATCGCAACATAGAGAGGATGGTGATTTTTTTACAGAAGAAGACCCCAGCACAGCATCATAGAAGTATATATCATTACGCGCTGATCAAGATTGTAGTGGTACATCAGTTGACACAGCAGGGCATCACTTGGGAGGATTTCATCTCTCGTGACTTATTTACAGCACCACAGCCGCTTCCCGAGGTATTTCATGATGCGGGAGAGCCTTCACACCGGCCTGACATTCCTGAGATCGAGCATAGCAGTGCTCCATTGTATGTGACATACCAGCGAGGCCACAGGGCCTTATTTGCAGCTACACGACGAGTATTATCTCCACCCGGGGTGGAAGGGGTCTCGTTGTCTCCATCAGCAGAGTGAGTATTATCTCCACATAATGCGGAAGGGGTCTCGCCTTCTTCTTCAGCACAAGTATAGATTCAGGATAGGGGCAAGAGGTCCATGCATGATGAGGGCCCATCAGGAGGCCGGGACACTGATTTCACGATCATTGATGTTGATGCGAGCTCTCCTAGCTCAAAATTGAAAGAGATCATCCAGGAGCAAAGGGCCGAGAATGACACACTGAAAGAGAAATTGCAGAGGGCTCAGTGGGTGATAAAATACCTGGAGCAGCGTAACAAACAACTAGAGGATGAGCATGAACTTTATGAGCTGCGGCGAATCCGTGAAGATCGACAATTGGCCCGGAAGAGACCCGGCGACATGATACCAATCGATCGAGATTCTTGCCTCACACGTGTTAACATTCATCTGGAGAAGTTGATTGAAAAAGCCAACAGAGACAAAGACATGCTTCGTCACATGAAAGGTCATTATTGGGCCCGCATGCACGTCTGCAAAGCAAGAATGAAGATTCTGAAGAGGAGGTTGAGCAAAGCACTAAAACGGCGGAAAAGGCCTGATCCACTCCGGATTTTGGCTGAGGCTTCGTTGGCTGGGCATGATACATGATGGAGGGTCTTCACTCTAAATTTGAGCAAATTCAGAGAAATTTTTGTCATTTTGAAATATTTTGGTCCAAAAACAGATTTTTCAGCTATACGAGTAGCGCGTCAACGTGCTCGCTTTTGTTTGGGACACTTGCTGAAGGAAAAATTTATATTTCTGGGTTTTTCATGGTAATTTATGCATGCTCAAGCATTTCCGAAGCATTTCATCAGGTTCTGGATGGTCAAAAGGCCCAAAAACACCATGAAAACCACCTTGCTGCCACCTTTTGCACCAGCAGGAAGTACTTCTGGGAGAATGAAGTTTTGGAGGGGAAAATGAGCTCCAAATTGGGAAATTCCACTTGGTTTGGATAGCCAACATCCAGGGCTTTCCAACGAGATATCATGAGCTCAATTTGAATGCCAGGAAGTGCCCAAAAATCAGGCTGAAAGGCGCGCTATGCGTATGGCTAAGGGGCACTACGCATATGGATTTTTGGTCAATTTTTCACCTTCCAGCTCAAGATTTCGGCCAGTTGGGACAAGTTTTTCTTGTGGATGAAATTTTTGAGTTTTCATGATGTAAATTGATGATTGGCATGTAACTTTGACTCACTTTTACCTCTTCTAGATGATTCACTCCTAAAAAAGTAAAAATCAGATGTAAGAATCAGTTTCCTCCCTTTTAGAGGCAAGTTGTTTAGATGCCTATATTCTAGTTCCTTGTTTAGAATTTGTTGGAACTGCTCCTAGAAGGAGGATTTAGACCCCTAGAGGTGTGGAAAGGGGTTAGGAGGTCTATATGATGTAATTTTTGAGACATTCTACAAGTTGGACTCTTGGGAAGATTTTGGCACACTATTGTATATATTTTTCATATTTTGGCTAAGGAAAGATCAGAGGTTTTGCGACACCTGTTGGGATTCTTGTGGCTTTCAGTTCTTGATGGTGTTTTCTCTCAGTTTATTGTAATTTATTTTATGTTTAATTTATTCCATTCCCTTCTTATGCTTCTGAAACTAAATGAATGAGTAAATGAGGTTGAATCCATTGATTTCAGTGCTCTGCCTTTGAATTTGTTTAGTTTTACATGTTTTCGCCTGTTTGGAGAGGATCCATGTTCTCCCTTGCCCTCTTCAGCTCCTTGTCATTCTGATCCATCCATATACTCGATCAAAAGCATTAAGACTATTGCCTACCTCGCCCCAACTCGAATTCTGCAAAGATCTGGCCTTATCCCCGGACCCAAAATTGTTTTTTCCCATTTCTCCAACGAAAACCCAAAAAATCAAAATCAAAATTTCCTATCTCTTTACTAGCCTAAAATCAGTATTCATTGTTCATTATAAGTCATCTCAGCCCCTTTGAAGATCCTTTGCCGAGATAGACCCGGAGAGAGCCCTCTCCTGTCCTCGTAGGGCTAGCTACGAGGCTGAGCGTGGTTTGATGTAGCCTTGAGTTTTACCTTATTTCAGCCTAAGGTAGATTTGAGCGCTAACATAGTGGTGACCATACTGGGGAAACTCTCAATGGTTTGCTTTTTGATGTGTTTGTTTCATGAGTCTTAGACGGAGTCTGAAGTCATGTCAGGTAGCTTTCGAAACGCTTTTGCCATGCATAAGCGGAAGTAGATAAACGCTGCTTCAGTCGATCTCCGGTAAGCTTGTGAATGCAACACTTGATTTGAAAATCACCCCAGTATACTTGTTCGTTCTATACCTTTGGATGATTGAGTCTAGAAGTCGATAGGCTGAAGATAATTGATTATGTTCCTTGAAATTTTTCCCGAATAGATCAATACACTGGCTTCAAGAAGGCATACCAGATCAAATCCTGATCCAAATCCGCCTCCAGTATATGAAAACCCCAACCTAATCGCAAGAATTTTCCGTCGAGAAGCTCCTACTATTCCATTGGTCAAATCTCACTCATACTCCACTGTTTTTGAATACATTGATGATATTGAGTTTGACGATCAGTTTGAGTTATCATTGTTTGAAACCAAATCCGAAAGTGCCACTGGTTCTACCGTTATCAATCCTAAGTTCATCAAGTATTTAGAAGTTGAGCAAGCAAATAAATCTATTGACAATTATATTCTGAATTTGCAAAATTCCATTGTGGCTACCAACATTCCCGAATTCATTGAATCTGCTTCACAAACTCTTGGACCGTCTGAAGTTGCATCTAGTTCACGGATTCCCACTGAACCTTCCTTTATCCCTACCATTCCCGTTCAGCCTGAGATTTCTGATCAGCAATCAGCAGTAGTTTCTCCTCTGTCTCCACCGCATACACCTCGTTCACCTACTGCTCCCATTCCTCCTGTTTCTCTGAGACAGCAGATTATAAATCTGCCAAGAGTCCTGGCTGCCAGATTTGCACCTCTTGCTTTGCCGGCCAATTTAGATCCTATGCCTGCTGATTACCAGAGCAAGATTCCCATATTCGATGGCACACCATAGAGTATATCAGCTCAGCAACATATTGTTCGAATGACAGACTTTTTGGACCTGCATGAAGTTGATGCAGAAAATGTTTCAATGAGATTGTTTGCCCAGACTTTTGGAGGAGAGGTTCGTAAATGGTTCAGAGCTCTACATGCCAGAAGTATCAATACATTGCAAGAGCTTCAGACACAATTTTTAGATCGATGGGAGACGAAAAAAGATCCGCTGTAGATCACTTCAAAGTATACAAACATCAAGCGTAATTCTGGTGAGTCCATTCAGGATTATATTATCAGATTCAATACAGTGTATAATGCAATTCCAGATGACTTAAGACCGTCTAAAAAGTCAGCTCTTCTTAAATTCCCGAATGGTTTTGATCCGGAGATGGCTTATTCGCTACGTGACAGAGATCCGCCTACCTTAGAAGATATGCAGAAGATTGCCGTTAGTGTTGAGGCGAATTTGAACGATAAGAGAGCCCGGTTGAAAGCGGAGAAAAGAGTGACTATAAAGGAAGAGCCTTCCACATCTGCATCAGAACCGCCCTGGCTTCGTGAGATGGAAAAAATGTTCAAAAGAATGAACCTTGATAAACCAGAAATGCAGATTCGTAATCCAAACTACCGTGGCCAGCAGCAGCCACAGTTCAGAATTAAGCAGCGTGAACAGAGAGCACAAGAGCCGGCATCCCAGCAGCAGATTAAAACACCTCTTTTGCAGAATTTTGTGAGTCAAGATTCAGACGATGATGATGATGTGGCAGGTGAGAAAAATCATTTCTTTACTCCTGATGATCTGCCTATTTACATTACTGAGGATGAAGAATATGGAGAAAGTTCAACTGCACAGAAAGATGAAGATTTCATTTTAGAAAATGATGCAGATTTAGAGGAAGAATCAGATGATTACCAAAGAGGATATTTGAATGCTTTGTCCACTCAACAGAAGCAATACTCATTGAGAAACTGAGATGTGCCCATAAATCCAATTCAGAAAAGAAAAGAGGCTTCAGCACCGAAGACGGATTCACCCATACCACAGAAGAAAGGAAAAGAAACAATTGATCCCGCAGCTAGTAAAGTATCATCAGCAGAAAAGGTAAATCAGTCAAGTATAATGAAGGATAAGGCTGAAAAGAAGGAAGTTCTGGTCAAAGAAGTTGAAAGAGTTTCAGCATTTAGTTTGGAAAATGAAATTTCCAAATTAAAAATATCTATTCCTTTGACAGAAATCATGAAGAACAGCAGCTACCGCGGTCAAGTCTCCAAAATTCTGAATTTTGATCCAATGTTTGACACGGTAAATGTTGAAGATGATCAGCCAGAATTGATTTTCGGGCCTGCATTAGATGGTGAGTCCCCTGACAGTGATGTTCCTCCATTTTATATCAGTTTTAGGTTGCATGAATATGTATTGCACAATGCCATGTTCGATTCGGGTGCTTCGCACAATTTGATGCCAAAGGCGATCATGGAAAAATTGGGACTAGACATTACAAGAAAATATCATGATTTGTATTCATTTGATTCCAGCCGTGTGAGGTGTATAGGACTCATCAAAGATTTGGTTGTAAGCTTAGATCAAATTCCAGCGAAGAATGTCTTGATGGATGTGGTTGTGGTGGACATTCCTCCGCGATTTGGGATGCTCCTTTCAAGATCTTGGGGGGCGAAGTTGAAAGGCACACTTCAGTTAGATTTCTCTTATGCGACAATTCCAGTCTTCGGTCAAATGAGAAAGTTATATCGAGAGCAGAAGATGAAATACATGATAACTAGCAAAGAGAAGCCAATCAATCATCCTGTAAATTATGTACATACCGACTTAGAGTCGTTTGTGTTGCTTGCTGATAGTTTTAATGATATAGATAGTCAATTAGTTCAGGTGGAAGATATACCAGAAATCACTGAGAATTTTAGAGAAATTCTGCAAAAAGAAAGAAGAGAAAAACAAGATATTATGGAGCAATCAGCTGAAGACAATGGGCAGCAAACAGGAAAAACAGAGCTGGCGCAATTTCAGCATTTAGAGGACGATGAAGATGGTCTTTGGACCATGGATTTTGATGGCGCAGTGGGTAGTGACGGTGCTGGAATTGGTGTTTGGATTCGTAGTCCATTTTCCGCTCCGAATAAGGTTCCAAGTAACGTGAGAGTGTCTTCCTACAAGCTAGCATTTGACTGTTCTAATAATGAAGTGGAATATGAGGCTCTAATTGCTGGCCTTAAGATTCTTAGAAAGCTGAAAGCGAAAAGGATTGCAGTGTATGGTGATTCAGAGTTGGTGATAAAGCAGGTTAAAGGTGAGTTTCAGGCCAAGCATCCTCGCATGAGGGCTTATCGTAATGCAGTTTTAGATATTCTGAAGTTATTTTCTGATCATACCTTGACATGTGTGCCTCGCATACAAAATGGTGTTGCTGATGGACTTGCTAAGGCAGCAAGAAATTTAAAAATCCCAATGAATTCCAGCAACAAGTTCGAGATTCATGTGAAACACCGCCCCACCGTTCCAGACAATCAACGATGTTGGCAAGTCTTTCAGGATGACGAGGAGATTAGTGATTTTCTGCAGAATAAGGGTAAGTTTAAAGACACCTCCATAGATACAGAACATGATGATGGTAATGATGATATAAAAATAAATCAAATGGAAGTACTGCAACTTAAAGATAACATCATTCCTAAGGGATTGATTCCTTTGGAGGAACTCTTTGACCAAGATGATGTAGCCCGCAAACCGACATTGAGGCCGACTGAGAAAGGTGTTGAAGAGGAAAATATCGGGACAACTGAGAATCCCAAGATGGTCAAGTTATCAAAGTCATTGTCACCAAAGGTAAAGGCAGAGTATGTGAAATTTTTGTCTTCATTTTCTGATGCTTTTGCGTGGGATTACTCAGATCTAAAAACATATGACACTAATATCATTCAGCATACTATCCCCATCAAACCAAATCAGAAGCCTTTTCGTCAAAAGTTGAGGAGAATCAATCCAAAGCTGCTACCATCGATTGAAAAAGAGGTAAACAGGTTGTATAAGTCAGGAATCATTATGCCTATCCGATTTTCAGATTGGATATCAAATTTGGTGCCCGTGAGAAAGAAAACAGGTGAGATCCGTTTATGTATCGACTTCAGAAATTTGAATAAGGTATCATTAAAAGACAATTATCCGCTGCCAAAAATGGACCATATATTGCAGCGAGTAGTTGGAGCATCAAGGATGTCACTAATCGATGGCTATTCAGGATACAATCAAATTTTAGTGCATGAAGATGATCGTGACAAGACTGCGTTCACCACTCCATGGGGAACGTTTCATTATGCAAAAATGCCGTTTGGTTTGAAGAATGCAGGTGCCACCTTTCAGGGTGCAATGGACATGGATTTCGCCAACGAGAAAGATGTATTTTTGGTTGTTTACCTTGATGATTTAACTGTGTTTTCAAATTCTGATGAGGAACATTTATATCATTTGAAAGTTGTTTTCCAGAAGTGCAGAAAATATGGCATTTCGCTGAATCTGAAAAAGAGTCTTTTTGCCATGGATGAAGGCAAGCTCCTTGGCCACATCATATCGAAAGATGGCATCCGATTTGACCCTGCACGTGTTGAAGCCATCCAGCAGATTGAACAGCCCCAGAACAAGAAAGAAATACAGTCATTTAATGGTAAAATGAATTTTCTGTGTCATTTCATTCCAAATCTTGCTGAGCATCTTAGAGAAATCATGAATATGCTGAAAAAGGACAGTCAGGTAAAGTGGACAGAAGAGGCGGTGAAATCATTTAATTTGGTAAAGATAGCTCTTTCTTTAGCCCCTATTTTAATCAGCCCGGACTACACACAGGACTTCATTTTGTTTTCGTTTTCTTCTGAGCACACTTTGGCAGCTTTTTTAATGCAGAAAAGAGATGGAGTTGAGAAGCCCATTGCATTTTTCAGTTGGATTATAAGGGACGGTGCATTGAAATACAATATTATTGAGAAACAAGCACTTGCGCTTGTAAAGGCCTTGAAATATTTCCGTGTGTATATACTGCATTCCCACATTATAGCATATGTTCCTAACGCAGCAGTTAAAGATGTTTTGGTACAGGCAGATCCAGAAGGAAGACGGGGTAAGTGGATCGCTTCATTGTTAGAATACGATGTAGAGATTAAACCGACCAAGCTGATCAAAGGACAAGGACTCGCCAAGCTCATGGCTGAAACAAATCTGCATGCTCTAGATATAAATTTGATCGCTGCCATGTCCGATGAAGATGAGGAGAGTACGTCAGTTCAGGTATCTGATATTTTTGTTTCTTCCCCTTGGTATGCTGACATCATATACGTACTTCAGAATTTATCTCCGCCTCCCGGGATGCCTAGAAATAAGAGTAGAACATTGAAGTTGAGAGCTGCAAAATTTTGCATACTGAATTCTGCATTGTATTGGAAAGACCCTGGTGGAATGTTGTTGAATTGTTTGGTAGAGGAGGAAGCCAAAAGAGTTTTAGAGGACTTTCATAGAGGAGACTACGGCGGCCATCTGTTTTGGAAAACCACAGCGAATAAGATTCTAAGGGCAGGTTACTATTGGCCTTCTTTGTTTTCAGATGTATACAAGGCTGTTAAGAATTGTCACGAATGCCAAATTTTCGAAGGGAAGCAGAAACTACAGCCTTTGCCTCTCAAATCAATTGAAGTTAGTGCACCATTCCAGTAGTGGGGATTGGATTTCATCGGGGAAATCCACCCAGCATCTTCCGGACAACATAGATGGATATTGATAGCTACAGACTACTTCACGAAATGGATCGAGGCGATTCCCACTCGACAGGCCATGGATGCGGTAATTATCTCTTTTCTTGAAAACAATATTCTGTCACGTTTTGGGTGTCCTAGTAAAATAATCATAGATAATGCAGCGGCCTTCAAGTCTAAGAGGATGGTTGAATTTTGTTATAAGTACAATATCAGCTTGGGACATTCGACCACCTACCATCCGCAAGGAAATGGCTTGGCGGAATCTTCAAATAAGTCCTTGGTGAATATCATTAAGAAATTGCTGGAAATCAACAAAAAGGGTTGGCACAAGAAATTAGTGAATGCACTGTGGGCTGATAGGGTAAGTCAGAAAAAGTCTATTGGCATGTCTCCTTTCGAGTTGGTGTACGGGATAGACACGGTTTTTCCTACTTCGCTTGCTGTCCCGGTAGTCAAATTGCTTCAGGAGGCTGGTAGTGAGGAAGATCCCATGCAGCGGAGGATTAATCAGATGATTCATTTACAGCAGACACAGGAGGAGGTATTTCAAAATACTTTCAAGTTGCAGGAGCGCATCAAGAAGATTTATGACAGGAAGGCAAAAGCAGATAAGTTTCAGCTAGATGAGGTGGTTTTGAAGTGGGATGCTCGGAATGAAGATAAGGGAAAGCACGGAAAATTTGAAAACCTATGGAAGGGTCCTTTCAAGATAGCAGCGTATCGTGGTCAAAACGCCTTTCTTCTCAAGGAAATGAATGGAGATGATTTTTCTGGAGGGCCGATCAATGGTCGGCTGCTAAAGCGATACCACTTCTGAGTATTTTCTGTTGATTTCATCATCATTGTATATATCATTTTACTTCTGTTTTATTGCAAGTGTGTACTGATCTTTCATCTTCAATCTGGGGCCTGGAGCGAAGGCTATAATTCTGGAGATGGAGGTTGGTTGGTTTGAATTTTTTCAAGTCAGTTTTATCAGTCTTTTCAGTCTTAGAGTCGAGTTAGTTTTGGTCAAGTTTCAGTTGCTTTTCAGTCAAGTTTGCAGTCAATAAATGTATCAAAATTTTTGTGTTATCTGTTGAAATAATGACTCCATCTCCCAATGGATGAAGGCACTGTCTGACTCCCCCAGAGATCTTCCGTTCTTGGCATCTCCTAGGAGCCACCATCCCCATTGGAGCCAATGTTAGAGTCGGTCCTTACAGGAGTTTTGACAAAGTTCCTTCGGTAACCTTCCAAGGAAGTTTTCTTTGAGTCTTCATGGGATGTCTATACATATTTCTCCATGGTGTAAATATTGCACATGGTCTGTCATGGGGCACTTCATGATTAGGGATGGAAAGTGAACATGGTGAAAAATTAGTGTGTAATAGATGGCCCCTAAAGCATGAAGGTAGAACATGGAGTGATGGCTAAAATACTTTATGAACCAAGGCAAATAACTCAGATCACTGCCAGGAAGCCTACCAAACTAAACATATTACAATACATGACATCTCTGGAATTAATATGCCTAACCACATCACTCTACACTAGGCATCAAATAACACATGAACCCACGGCATGGTCACATCCATCTGTCTAAAGAGATCATAGAAATGGATCCACGACATGGACACTGTTAGAGTCGGTCCTTACAGCCCTCCGTCAGAGATCAGTTCGATTTTTGCATATCATTCTTAGGTGTCTCGCTCGTTCCACTTCGTTGCATTTCGCTAGGAGCATGCCATTGACTGACGAGGGGGTCTGGTTGTCTTGTGTTTCCTCATGATTTTACCTGCAGGGCTAATTAAAATTCCTCAAAAATCACTGAAGTTCATGGTCATTGCATTCATTGTCATAAATGATTAGTTTCATTAACAAGATTCTTTAGTCCTAGAGTCTAGGGTTTTCAGTCCTTTGCATACATGTCATAAAAGCTCGCAGGCCATGAGGTTGGTTTCAAAAGATTCTCGTTTCATATTTTTATTATCAAAAGCATTTGAAGACATTTCTAGTCCAAAACTCTGTTTTGGAACTAGAAATTGTCTAATTTCATTTTTGTAATAATTGTATTTATTTCACCATAAGAAATTCTAGAGCAAGCCTCTGATCTTTTCCAAAGCCAAGTGCAGCATCCCTGCAAAAGTCAACAAAGTATTATCAGTCCAAGACTCAGAAAAAGCAAGAGAAAGTCAAAGAACAGCATTGTATTGAATGACCAAATGACAAAGTGCCGAAACATTATAAAAGTGGGTTAGCAAAAAAATTTAAAATCAAATCTGATTTTATGAGATATTTTCTTCACATATAAGCCATGGAAAATCATCCATTTCCACCAATTCTCAAGGCAGAAGTCGAATTTGTGAAGTGGAGGGCCGAAGACGTGTTTTGAAGAGCCGTGGACTGGATTGAAGGTGCGCGCTACCCGTACAGGAGGCGCGCTACCCATATAAGGGGCGCTATGCATATAGCATCCCCAGCCCTTGCAAAAGAACACAGGCGCTACGCACTTGTTGCGCGCTACGCGTTGGGTAGACGCGCTACCCATATAGCGACAGAGCCAAAAAATTTTGTTTTTTGCGTCCGGCTTCATACCAAAACGCCACGATCAGCTTGCAAGTAGGTTTTAATGGTTGCTTAATAAATTTTGAACATGATTGTAGTGTGTTTGATGTTGGGAAGCAAGCATTGGGTGAGGAGAAATCTATAAACCCTATGTTCATAGCAAATTCAATTCTCAGGGTTTTAAAAGATATATTGATAGTCTTGTGAAGGGTTTGTAAACTTTTTGATTGGTATATATGCTCATGCCTGTATTTCTTGTGGCACCCTGGCACATTATGTACATCATCCTCACGCCTTTTCTTTGCCACTCTACCACTGTTGTCACGTCCTTTCATGTTTTCACATAGTCTCATGTTGATTTGTCCATATCCTCCATCGCCATAATATTACCACTGTTGTCATTGCTATTGTTTCATTGCCACTGTCTCCTATTGACAAACACAGTCCTTTGACAAATCCTTGGCCAGTATTGCAAAGGTTGTACCATACATTACACTGTCTACTCATTTGTCATTTCTGTGATCCTTGTTGTTTTTATGCCTATCCACTAAAACAGAGCTATTACCACTGTCACTTGTTTTCTTATGATGCTTTGGTACATATGCAACAAATTTGGGTTTTGAGCATACATTGAAACTTTGTCTTCACTACACCTATATCAGCATACATATTGCAGACATTTTGTTTTCGAAGCCATGTCAGAGACGGATTCAGTTTATGAGCAGGAGTATGACAGTGATTCCATAGCAGAGGGTAATGTGCCACGAAGGTCTCACAGAGGTGGCAAAGGTGGTAAGCATCTCAGGGAGGAGCCTACTTCTTTGGCTCAATTGCAGGCTTGCCCACTTGCAATGGATTGTTTTCAGCGTCAGTCATGTTTCCAATACTGTGAGATGATCTCACAAACCCAGCATCATCGCGAACTAGCTTGTCTATTTGTTCTACATTTATATGATGGCCGTGTAAACCTCGCCGGAGTAGATTTCATTCTATCACCAGTGACTATTGCTCAGGCCACCGGCATACCAAATATAGGAGAGGAATGGAACAAACATCAGCAGTTAGAGAAATTTCACTATGAGCCATACATCAAACCTGGGTATATGAGGCACCTGAGCAGGGTTTTTCCTTTCAGATTCTTGAAGGATGAGTTTGCACCACTGATGAAACTCATCATTCGGTATTTCAGTTGCGAGGGCAGATTCTCGCGTCTCTATGCGTACCATGTTCGTTTGTTGATGCACTTCACGAGGGTACGTATGATGAACATTCCGTACTTCATGTATCGCAACATAGAGAGGATGGTGATTTTTTTACAGAAGAAGACCCCAGCACAGCATCATAGAAGTATATATCATTACGCGCTGATCAAGATTGTAGTGGTACATCAGTTGACACAGCAGGGCATCACTTGGGAGGATTTCATCTCTCGTGACTTATTTACAGCACCACAGCCGCTTCCCGAGGTATTTCATGATGCGGGAGAGCCTTCACACCGGCCTGACATTCCTGAGATCGAGCATAGCAGTGCTCCATTGTATGTGACATACCAGCGAGGCCACAGGGCCTTATTTGCAGCTACACGACGAGTATTATCTCCACCCGGGGTGGAAGGGGTCTCGTTGTCTCCATCAGCAGAGTGAGTATTATCTCCACATAATGCGGAAGGGGTCTCGCCTTCTTCTTCAGCACAAGTATAGATTCAGGATAGGGGCAAGAGGTCCATGCATGATGAGGGCCCATCAGGAGGCCGGGACACTGATTTCACGATCATTGATGTTGATGCGAGCTCTCCTAGCTCAAAATTGAAAGAGATCATCCAGGAGCAAAGGGCCGAGAATGACACACTGAAAGAGAAATTGCAGAGGGCTCAGTGGGTGATAAAATACCTGGAGCAGCGTAACAAACAACTAGAGGATGAGCATGAACTTTATGAGCTGCGGCGAATCCGTGAAGATCGACAATTGGCCCGGAAGAGACCCGGCGACATGATACCAATCGATCGAGATTCTTGCCTCACACGTGTTAACATTCATCTGGAGAAGTTGATTGAAAAAGCCAACAGAGACAAAGACATGCTTCGTCACATGAAAGGTCATTATTGGGCCCGCATGCACGTCTGCAAAGCAAGAATGAAGATTCTGAAGAGGAGGTTGAGCAAAGCACTAAAACGGCGGAAAAGGCCTGATCCACTCCGGATTTTGGCTGAGGCTTCGTTGGCTGGGCATGATACATGATGGAGGGTCTTCACTCTAAATTTGAGCAAATTCAGAGAAATTTTTGTCATTTTGAAATATTTTGGTCCAAAAACAGATTTTTCAGCTATACGAGTAGCGCGTCAACGTGCTCGCTTTTGTTTGGGACACTTGCTGAAGGAAAAATTTATATTTCTGGGTTTTTCATGGTAATTTATGCATGCTCAAGCATTTCCGAAGCATTTCATCAGGTTCTGGATGGTCAAAAGGCCCAAAAACACCATGAAAACCACCTTGCTGCCACCTTTTGCACCAGCAGGAAGTACTTCTGGGAGAATGAAGTTTTGGAGGGGAAAATGAGCTCCAAATTGGGAAATTCCACTTGGTTTGGATAGCCAACATCCAGGGCTTTCCAACGAGATATCATGAGCTCAATTTGAATGCCAGGAAGTGCCCAAAAATCAGGCTGAAAGGCGCGCTATGCGTATGGCTAAGGGGCACTACGCATATGGATTTTTGGTCAATTTTTCACCTTCCAGCTCAAGATTTCGGCCAGTTGGGACAAGTTTTTCTTGTGGATGAAATTTTTGAGTTTTCATGATGTAAATTGATGATTGGCATGTAACTTTGACTCACTTTTACCTCTTCTAGATGATTCACTCCTAAAAAAGAAAAAATCAGATGTAAGAATCAGTTTCCTCCCTTTTAGAGGCAAGTTATTTAGATGCCTATATTATAGTTCCTTGTTTAGAATTTGTTGGAACTTCTCCTAGAAGGAGGATTTCGACCCCTAGAGGTGTGGAAAGGGGTTAGGAGGTCTATATGATGTAATTTTTGAGACATTCTACAGGTTGGACTCTTGGGAAGATTTTGGCACACTATTGTACATATTTTTCATATTTTGGCTAAGGAAAGATCAGAGGTTTTGCGGCACCTGTTGGGATTCTTGTGGCTTTCAGTTCTTGATGGTGTTTTCTATCAGTTTATTGTAAGTTCTTTTATGTTTAATGTATGCAATTCCCTTCTTATGCTTCTGAAACTAAATGAATGAGTAAATGAGGTTGAATCCATTGATTTCAGTGCTCTGCCTTTGAATTTGTTTAGTTTTACATGTTTTCGCCTGTTTGGAGAGGATCCATGTTCTCCCTTGCCCTATTTAGCTCCTTGTCATTCTGATCCATCCATATAATCGATCAAAATCATCAATACTATTGCCTAGCTCGCCCCAACTCGAATTCTGCAAAGATCTGGCCTTATCCCCGGACCCAAAATTGTTTTTTCCCATTTCTCCAACGAAAACCCAAAAAATAAAAATCAAACTTTCCTATCTCTTTACTAACCTAAAATTAGTATTCATTGTTCATTATAAGTCATCTCAGCCCCTTTGAAGATCCTTTGCCGAGATAGACCCGGAGAGAGCCCTCTCCTGTCCTCGTAGGGCTAGCTACGAGGCTGAGCGTGGTTTGATGTAGCCTTGAGTTTTACCTTATTTCAGCCTAAGGTATATTTGAGCGCTAATAGACACAATCATCCATATAGATAGGATCATGTATCCAATCATGAATACATAATAACTTCTTGTTAGTATCCTATAATCTATAGTATCACAAGGTGATTGATTATTCTTTTCAAGTCTTTCATACTGTCAATAGTGTTCCACGGATGTCATTTATTTGCAATGGAGAAGCTGTTGTCAAAGGGGAAAAAGATGATTATTCTAAGGTTTTGGAAACCCCATTGTAGGATAAAGGTGCTCAATGGAATTTCTATAAAAAAAACCTTTAGAATTTATCCTAATTGCACCTACCACATAAACAAATTAAGCCTAAATCCATAGTTTAGTGCTTAACCTCCAAACCTGAAACCTTACTGCATTATCATATTATATGGTGGGACCCTTCCTGCCACATCACCTACCCTGTTGATCTCTTACCACCTCCCATTTCACCTGCGACCCCACCATCCAATCATCCCCTCCACTCTAATGATCCCTCACCTCTTCATTCGCATACTTAGCACATCCACCTTACCCCACTCTATCTGATAGTCTGAATATGTTTTTGGCCACCCATCTCTATCCGAAATTTACTGCCGGGGGGGTGGGGTGTGTGGATGGGAATGGGGAGTTCCATGGTCTAGGCCCTACCCTTACGTGGCAGAACCAGGGCATTTTTCACCCCCCTTCGTCGAAACCACCTACTGCTCCTACCCCACTTCGAAATGGTTTCCCCACCATAGCCAAACCATTTCCCACCACCGCTGTTACAGGTCTCCTGCCACTACTCTGCTGCATCACGTCGACTGCCACCACCATTGCTCCACGTTGACTCCATTTTCTCCACCTCGACTCCCACCACCTCTGCTCCACGTCCATCCAGTAATCCATTGATCCACACTACTCCTCGCCAACCTACTGACTCCTGCCACCACTACTACTCATCAACCTACATGGCCAACTAGATTTCATGATGACATTGCATCGTGATGAACGGTAATTCAAGCGGGGTTCTGCGTTATTTATAAATCCATTGGATTTTACATTTCAAGCTCCACTACAATAGTAGCCGGTGCAGTAGAGATAGAGGAAGTTAGAAACAAAATTACCATCATGACAGCCAGTGAAGTGCACCAGATTTAATTATCCAATAGCCATTTTCCACCAAAGAAGAGCCAGATATCAGAGCCATCATTGCCTCTTCGGCATCACACTAGCCAGATTCTGATCATTTCACAATCAATAATGGACTGCTAGAGTAAATACAGCTACTATTTTTGCCAGATTCACCTTGTCACCTCCATTGGATGGTTCCACTTGTCCTTTTTTATCTTGAATGTAATTAATGATGATATTTGAAGAAGATAGAGTAAACAACTTGAGTTTTAGTTAAATAATGCATCCATTTTGTAGTAGAAGGGGACTGGAAGGGAGAAGCCATTGTAATACGCTCATCTGGTTGTAAACACTTTTTTTGGATGAATGAAAGGACACTGATGCTTCCAGATTATTGTGTTATGTTTTATTGGTGATGTACTTCTTCATGTTTATCTCCTTTCCTTTATTTTTTCATTGCTATATTCTCTTTACTGTTGATAAGAAAATTTTGTTCAGGATTTGTCATCGTGCACTGTGCTCAGTCTTGAAACAATAATCTATGTTTTCCTTTGAAATTTGAATTTAGAATTATAATAAGGTCTTCTCTGAATTCATTTGAACCTTAATCTCTTCACCTCTTTCATTTCATAAATTGTAAAGATCCATTTTCATGACTAGTTTGCTCGGTTACACATGATCTCAGTTATTCATCCATTTAAGTTTGTTTACACTTGTTAGACTCCATATCCTAATGGCTCTCTTCTCCTATCTCAATCATGAATATTCAAACAAAACCCTATGCACTAATATCTAGCCTAAAATTCCTAATCGACAAAGCTACATCTAACTGAGAGATCCCTCTCTAGGTCTAGGAGGGCTAGATCCTAGGCCCGAAGCAGTTTTGATGTTGGCCCTCCAAGATTATGTCTTCATCCTTCAGAATTATGGAGAGCTAAAAGAGTGGCGACCATACTGGGGACAACTATCTCTGGTAATGCACTTCAAGTTTTAGTTTTGACTTTTGATGGTGAACAGAATTCAAACACCAGAAGGTTGTTCCATTCACCTGGCGACTCCATTGGTAGCAAAATCCAGAAACAGAGACTCACTAGCAACTCCATAAGCTCAAAATGGGATCAGTTGCAAGGAGATATGCTCCAATGAACATAGATTACATTCTAGGCTTACCAAAAAAATTGCCTCAGGTCAATTGGCAAATAAATCTTCCTATTTTTAAAGATGAGAATGTTGATGATTCTTTGTTACATCTCATTAAATTTCACATACATTCATGGAAGTCGAAAGTTGAATGTCATGAGGAATGTCTCATGAAGATGTTTATGGAAACATTATAAGGGAAAGTGAGGAACTGGTATGAAGGTTTAAACCTTGGTAGCTTGTTTTCTTTAAAATATTTCCACAAAGTGTTTTATGAGAATTACAAATAATATTCCCCATATTTGCCATTAGTGGAAAACTGTTGTGATCAGTTTCAGGATTTCATACAATACATTGAAAGTATTGATGAAGATCTAGAAGATATGAGTGATAAGGATCTCTTAGAAGCACTTCCTGAATTTCATTCTCAAGTTAATTGTCATGATGATCAAGATAATTTAGTTGAAGATGAAATCAATCAATAAATGAAAGTAGATACACAAGATCTCTCTTTGGATACAAATGATAATTCATCTGCTCTTTGGTATAAATATAAAGAACACATTCAGTATCATGACCAATCCTCACAAGAGAAAGGAAACAATTGTTGTTTAATCCAAATAAAGCAAAGACCGCCTCCTCCTTTAACTGAAGAAGAAATTAATCAGATTCTAAGCATATAGACATGCTCTCAAATTTTATGTGATCAGGAGACCAATTCTATTTGTTCTACTGCTGATTTATGTACTGAATTCATTCCTCATGGAGAAAAAAATGTAGGACAGATTGATGTTGATGTTGTTTTACATCCTCAAGAAAGCTTATTGCTGGAAATTACTTTTGCTCATCAAAATCATGGTCTACAGACAAAATTTAGCAATCTCAGTCAGGATATATCAGATTTTCTTGAGGACAACATATTGGTATACAATGAATATTCCCTATCAGGTAATCATGAATAATGTATAGATATTCTCTTTGAGAGGGATCTTGAGCATAACAAGTTAGAACAAAGAGCAGTCCTAGATGAAATTTGTTATTTGAATCCTCAGTACCAAGTATTTTTTCAAGATCCTTTTGCTGGTTTTTTAAAATCATTTAAAGAAGGAGTATGTTATGCCAAGAATGGTTTTCTACCGAATTCAAGGAGAAATTTGAACACTTATGCTCAACGAAAATTGAAAGGGGAGTGGTCATTTTGTTTTTTTAGCCTGCTAAAAAAAGTGAGAAAGAACCAATCTTGTAGTCATTTGCTTGACTAATTACATTGGAAATTTGATTATTATTTGATGGAATAATTTTGATTAGACTAGAGTAGGTAGGGGTGCAAATAAGCTCAGTACCTTGAGCATTCTTCCATTTTTAGTTTTCGATTTATTTTTAGTTTCCAGTTCAAGTGTGTTCCAGACTTCAGTTTACAGAGAGTGTTGATTTCAGCTTGAAGATTTTCACCAGCAGAGGTGTTGTAGTCGATCAAGTTGTTGATTCGGTATCAGCCCAATGGATTCAGAAACTAGTCTATGGTTTTCTTGAAACCTCCCCAAAGAGCTTCCATCCCCAGCTAGAATCATTGTTAGTATCCTATAATCTATAGTATCACAAGGTGACTGATTATTATTTTCAGATCTTTCATATTTTCAATAATGTTCTATGGCTGTCATTTATTTCCAATGGAGAAGCTGCTGTCAAAAGGGTGAAGGATGATTATTCTAAGGTTTTGGAAACCCCATTGTAGGATAAAGGTGCTCAATGGAATTTCTGTAAAAATCCTTTATAACTTATCCTAATTCCACCTATCACATAACCAAATTATGCCTAAATCCATAGTTTAGTGTGAAACCTCTCAACCTGAAACCTTACCACATTATCATATTATATGGTGGGACCCTTCCCGCCACATCACCTACCCCGTTTATCTCTTGCCACCTCCCATTTCACCTCCCACTCCACCATCCAATCATCCCCTCCACTCTAACGATCCATCACCTCTTTGTTCGCATACCTGCGCATCCACCTTACTCCACTCCATCCAACGGTCCGCATATGTTTTCGGTCCCCACTCTCCATATGAACTTTACCAGGGGGGGGGGGGGGGGGTCTGGAATGGGAATTTCCATGGCCTGGGCCCTACCATTACATGGTGGCACTAGGGATTTTCACACCCCCCTTCACCGAAACCACCTACCGCTCCTACCCCCCTCCGAAATGGTTTCCCTGCCATAGCGAAACCATTTCCCACCACCGATGCTCCACGTCTCCCACCACTACTCCATTGCGTCACATCAACTGCCGCCACCATTGCTCCACGTTGACTCCCACCACCTCTACTCCATGTCCATCCACCAATCCACTGATCCACGCTTCTCCTCACCAACCTATTGACTCCTGCCACCGCTCCTCCACGTCAACCTACTTGGCCAACTAGATTTTATGACGACATTGCATCCTAATGATAGTTAATAAGCGGAGTTTTGCATTATTTATAAATGTAGTAGGTTTTCCATTTCAAGCTCCATTGCAATAGTAGACGGTGCAGTAGAGACATAGGTAGTTAGAAACAAAATTACCATCATGACAGTCAGCGCAGTGCACCATATTTAACTATCCAGCAGTCGTTTTCCACCAAAGCAAAGCTAGCTGTCAGAGCCATCATTGACTCTTCAGCATCACACATATTCTGATAATTTCACAATCAATAACAGACTGCCAGAGTAAATACAACCACTGTTTTGGCCAGATTCATCTTCTCATTGCCATTGCATGGTTCCACTTGTCCATTTTTGGCTTGAATGTAATTAATGATGATCTCTGAAGAATATAGAGTAACCAACTTGAGTTTTAGTTAAATACGGCATCCATTTTGCATTATAAGGGGACCGGAAGGGAAAAACCATTGTAATAGGCTCATATGGTTGTAAATACTTTTTTTGGATGAATGAAAGGTCACTGATGTTTCCAGATTCTTGTGTTATGTTTTAGTGGTGATGTACTTCTTCCTATTTATCTGCTTTCCTTTATTCCATCATTGCTTCATTCTCTTTACTCTTCATAAGAAAATTTTTCTCAGGATTTGTCATCGGTCACCATGCTCAGTCGTGAAATAGTAATCTATGTTTTCCTTTGAAATTTGAATGTAGAATTTAGAGAAGGTTTTCTCTACATTCATATTGAACCTTAATCTCTTCTCCTCTTTCATTTCACAAATTGTAAAGATCCATTGGCATGAATAGCTTGCCTGGTTACACATGATATCATTTATTCATCGATTTAAATCTGTTTACACCTTTTTGAAACCATAGCCCAATGGACCTCTTTTTCTGTCTCAACCACAAATCTTCAAAAAAACCCCTATGCACTAATAGCTAGCGTAAAATGAACAAGAGACAAAGATACATCTAATAGAGAGATCCCTCTCTAGGGCTAGGAGGGATAGATCCTAGGACCGAAGTGGTTTTGATGTTGGCCCTCTAGGATTCTGTCTTCAGCTTTGAGAATTACGGGGAGCTAACACTCCCCATAGCCCAGATCAAAATTTGATGCGATCTTGAGTCTTCACCGCGATCTTAATCAACCCAATGTACGAATCTAGCCATGCGAATAGATGTGTTGATTTTGAACATGGTAGAAACTACCTAATTACCAGTCAATACTGAAAATCATTAACATGCATGAGAGAAACAACCAATAATGATGGTGGATCTCAAGGTACAACAACACAATCTACAAGTGTGAATAAATGTGTTGAATTCTAACACTTGCAGAATCATTCGATCGAAGGCAAATGATGTGAACATGTCGTCGAACACAAAGAAATTTCCATTGAGGCATGCAAGATTTAAGGTAATGAAAAGAATTTTCTAAACCATCTTCCCGAATAATGAGCTGAAGTCGATAGGAAGTAATTCATCGAAGGAGGGCCATAATGATTCCCACGTCATCCACATGAAGCAATAGATATCTCAAGATAATAGGAGTGATTCGGGATTGTAACAAAGGAGGTCAAATAAGAAAATTATATTTGAATATAACACAAAAAGGACTTCTCTTGAACATACTAGAAACATGACTCTAGAGTGTGGTAGCATTGGACTCAAATAGGATCAGAGGTCATGTTGATAAAATGGTATTCGAATGAGGGGAAAATAGATTTCCAACACCCATGAAGGCAAAGTGATGCATGTAGGATATCCCCAAACCAACACGAACTACAGATGAGTGTCATGTTAAAGAGTGAAAAGATGCCCAAAACACACATAGGATGTTCACTTTCGATTTTTCCCTCATTATTGCTAATGATTACCTCTTTATTTTTGATAGCCAGTGTTAAGAGGATAAAATATGATGAGTGTATAAGTTCATTCTTCAAATGTATCCATCCTAGAAATTTTAACAAGCCCTAGGAAGGAGGAACACGGTCTCATCATGGTGACAAGTCTTTCACCATTTAATCTTTAAGGAGTCCAATGAAATGGTAACTCTGTAACTTTTCCTATTTAAGGAGTTCGAAAAGAAAACTCAATCATGTCCCTTTTTGTAAATCGTCTCTCGAATCTGAAAAGGTATGAAACAATACTTAAGACAACCTCTTGACCATGTTCGATCAAGGTATTCATTTTTCATAAATAGTGAATATCAGCCCGAAAAGGGGTAAATGTATACTAAGACCACGTTAATTCATTTACTTTAACAAGTTCGAATTGACAAGTACTTGGTAATATTTTCATTTTTTTAGAGTTAGAAAAGAGCTAAAAGTTGACTCCTCATGTAGGAATGGGTGGTATAAAAGGTAGCAATTGGTTTCGGTGATGATGGAACTGCTCAAAAACATGTAAAGGTCAAGAGGTTGGCTAACAATACCACTCGTCATAGCAGTTCCCTAATAAAGGGTAAAAAAATCAAGTGAGAGAGTACAGTCATCCAAGTAGATGGTGACGATGGAATGAGAAAACCAAGGCTCATCTGGAAGAAGAGGCAGATAAAAGGGCAATCATGAAAGGTGTAATGAGAAATTGTTTCATTTTTTCACAAGATTGAAACATAGGAAACTATGCTTGAAATTGGTTTCAGTTTTTCAAAATCTTGAAACAAAGAAAAACTATGGTTGATAGTGGTTTCATTTTTACACAAGTTTGAAACAGAGAAAAACTATGCTTGAAATTTTTCATGCCCCCAACATAATGACTCAATTCGAGGTACATGCTCCCCCAGCTTCATTTCATTCACCTAAGTACTCTATTGGTTACTAACAGGTGGATGGAAGGAATCTTCATTCATGAGATCAAGTAAAAGACTCAATGGGAAATTTACAAGATCTAATCAAAGACTCGAATTGAAAGGGGATTTATTTCATTTTTTATGAGATTCATACAGTAAAATAAACATGCTCATAGGGGCTTATTTCATTTTTTAATGAGGTTGACATAGTAAAAGAATTTTCCTCGTGACACCTTGTCTCGTTTTTTAAGGAGATTGACATAAGAAAAGGAACTCTTCTCTGAAGAGCTTGTTTCATTTTTTAAGGAGCTTGACACAGGAAAAGGAACTTTGCTTTGATCCCTTGTTTCAATTTTTAAGGAGCTTGACACAAGAAAAGGAACTATGCTTCGAAGAACGTGTTTCATTTTTTAAAGAGCTTGACATAAGAAAAGCAACCCTGTTCCATAATATTATTTCATGGAACATAATAGGTCATCGCTTACAATATTTTCTCATCAAATGGGAGAAAAAATCTCCAGAAATTAGGGTTCAATGCCCCCAGTACATGGCGCACTATATCATTGAATGAATTATCAATATACATGGGCATGGAACAAGTTGCCAAATAATTAACCTGTGGCAGGGAATGTACCACTAGAATGTAAGTACCATTAAGGGATGTTGGTTTATTTGGTGCCGGATTAGGACTAATGAATGGGAATTGATAAATGGTAATAAATTTTCCTTCATGTGGGAAACAAATCACATGAAAGAGAGAAGAGAGAAGAGATCCCATGACATAAGTATAGTCACACCCAAGGAGTAGGTTAAAGTCCAAAGGTCCTTGGACAAACATGACATATATATAGACAACCTTTCCTCCCAAATTAACAGGAAACTTAGGAAGGATCCCTAACAGTTGACTGGTTACTCTGTTAAACGCTAACAAATTTTGGGTAACAAGCACACGTTGCAGAGAACCGAAAGCTTACCAAGTAGTTGAGGATATAATACTAAGATATTCGCCTTCATATATTATGGTGCTAGGTATAGACACATTATAATCTTGTACTGTGATCTTAAAGGGCACGCAAGAAGGAATACTTGGAGAGGGTGTCGTGGGAATGGGATGATTTGCCTCCAATTCATGGGAATATGAAGAAACAAAAAGAACCTGAGTGGCATGAAGTCCACTCTCTATGGGAAATGTATGATCCAATGAAGGTGAAATCAGGTCGACTGTATTCTCAACTAATGGTTGGTCGGGAATGAACTTATGGGATTCACTTTCGGAGAGAGTGGGATTTACCAGAGATGAATTATTATTGATCACTTAAGAAAATAATGGAGGATCAAAGGAAAGATTTCGGTAGCCAGCATGAAGATGGGGCTGAGAATATGTAAGGTTACCCAACACTTTGGAGGATTCATCCATATAAGGAAAAATGTGAGTAGGATGATTCCCTTCACATAACCTACATGGAAAATTGACTTTACCCTTTTTTACATGGGCCTTATTATCACTAGCTAAGGGTTTTCCACTAGCGTGATCTCTAGAGGCCAATGAAAAGGGTCGATTCGAGTCGGTAGAACACATTTCTAACACCCTGGGAATACCAAGAAAATCTCTCAGAAGGTGGTAACCGTTACATAACTTGCAAGGGAATTTGACTTTATGGGGTTGATTGGAAATTTTTTCAACATCAGTTACATCAGTAGCGATTATCGCTTGGTTTCCCCCTTGCTTATTTTTCTTCTTCATCTTCTTCATCTTATTGGTTACTAGAGTTCAGGCTTTCACCAGGCGAAGAGGAAGAACGGGGTGAAGAAATAGGCGAAGAAGGTGAGGGGTAAAATTTAGTATCAACATGAGGTTGACACTGTTCAGGTGGAGGAAAACTTGGTTCAGAAGCAGCTTGGACATTTGGAGCCATGGGGATTGAAAATAACGAAACTGGAAAACCAACGGTTAATCCTGGGAGGGACAACGTTTCCATATATAGAGCACCAATATTTCCAAAAGAAGGAAAAGTACCAGGATTCCCATCTAAGGCGATTCCCTGATTGGTAAACTCAAGAACTGTTTCAATTGATCTCAACCTAAGATATGCTAAGGAGTTGTGCATGGGTAATGTGTTGTTCCATGTGCATTAAATTTTATAAATTAAACAAAAAATAAATCATAAAGGGGTGTATTAGGCATAAAGGTTTACCAAGTATCCATGAATTGCAGAATACCTCTTGGCGAACCAAGAGGTACAGGGATGAAATATCTCCAAATGTTGTTTTTGGTGTATCACGTTTACAAGGTGGCCAACTCGGTTACATATGGTATGCTTGCAACCTAATGGTGTCTCCCAAAATATACGTGATGGTGCGTGGGAGTCCAGTCTGTAGTAGTGTTGTCTAATGCATAATTTTTCAATGAGAGTGCCCCAAATATACTTATCATACATCAATATACTTCCATATGTGGTGTTGGCATTGGAATCAACACTTGGACCGCATCAAGCACCTGAATAGACACATCTTAAAATCTAAGGAAATTTGATGATTTTGTTTATAAGATTGGTAGGTGGTTTAAAATCTCATTCATTGAATAGATATTTCAGTCAAATAGACTATTCTACTAATGAGGGTATTGGATCTTGATGTGGTATAAAAAGAGTGAGTTTGTCCATTACATTATCAATTACTCATTTGTGTGGACAACCAAATCTGGACATAATGTTTTCCAACAGAACTTTGATAATTACCGTATTAGTATCATTCCTAGTTGGTACAACTTCAATCCATTTAGTAAAATAGTCTATATTTGTGAGGATCCATCTATGTTGTCCTGATAAAGGTGGATGGATTTTGCTAGTGAATTCTAACCCCCACTACTGCAAAGGAACATATGTTGAAATAGGAATAATAGGTAATGGTAGAAATTTATGTTTACCAACACACTTTTGACATTTTACACTGTTCCTGACTTTGGAAAAAACATTGGAGAAAATATTTGGCCAATAATGGCCAGCTCTTAAGATTTTATTTGTAGTGGCTTTCCAATACAAATGCCCTCCACACACTCCTACATGTATCTTTGTCATAATATCTTGGGATTCAACTTCATATACACATCTTAAAAATACCCCCACATGGTCCTTCCAGTAAAGACAGTCTTCCAAAATGCAATACTTCAAATCTCTCAATTTGAAATCTCTCCTTTTTGACTTCTCCATTTCAGGGGGGCAGTTGAAATTTAACAAAACGTATACTATATTATTGTACCAATATGAATGAAATATTTCAAGACAATTAGAAATACCTTCTCCATATTTTCCTTCAACTACCTCTACATTTAGATTTAAAGCCTTGCAGTTAGACTCAGCCATCAAACAAGCCAAGCCTTGACCTTTTATCAATTTAGTTGGTTTGATCTCAATATCAAATTCCATAATTTTGGTCAGCCATCGTCCCCTTCTGCCATTTGTATCTAGCTGCAGTAACACATCTTTAACAGTGATATTTGGAACAAAATATTTTTTTTTTGAATGTAGCACATAAAATAAAAAAGACTTCAAATCCTAAACTAGTGCATATGCTTATTTTTCAGTCAGGTTGTACTTTAATTCAACATCTCTTAAAGCACGACTGAAAAATGAAATAGGCTACTCTAAACCTTCTTTGTTCTTCTGTAACAAGAAAACTGCAATTGTTTCTTCTAAAGCATATGAAAAAAATCAGAAAATCTTTTTCAAAACTAGGGCTAATCAAAATTGGAGCTTCAGTCAAGGTAGACTTGATTGCTGAAAAATCATTATTTGCTTCATCTCGCCATTTAAATTTTTCATCTTTTCTCAGCAAGACATTTATGTGTTTGATTAGCTCTACAAATTTACGAACAAAGCACATCATAAATTTTTTTTTCCCTAAAAATGACTGCAATTATTTTTTATTCCTTAGCAAACCAATATTTTGAATAGCTTCTACTCTCCTCGGATCAATACAAATACCACTTTCTGTTACAATATGTCCCAATAATTTCCCTTCTTGGACAACAAAGGATGACATTTTTGGGTTCAAGGGCAAACCAAACTTTCTGCATTTGTCAAAAACTTGTTTCAAATGTTTCAAGTGGTCTTCATCAGATTTTGAATAGACTATAATGTCATCCAAGTAGATGACTAAAAATCTATCTTTTTCTCCCGCAAAGGCAAAATCCATTGCCCGCTGAAATGTTGCGCCTGCATTCATTAGACCAAATGTAATTTTGTTGTACATGAAAGTTCCCTAGGGCATGGTAAATGTTGCCTTTTC
The DNA here is from genome assembly GCA_034641835.2 of Pinus albicaulis. Classification (NCBI taxonomy): domain Eukaryota; kingdom Viridiplantae; phylum Streptophyta; class Pinopsida; order Pinales; family Pinaceae; genus Pinus; species Pinus albicaulis. The sequence goes on from CM076580.1 coordinate 888,374,487, forward strand.
TCTGTCTTATCTGTCAATTGAAATCTGATTATAGCTTGAAAATCCATCTATCATTGACAATATTTTGTGAAAATCGACACAAATGCTTATCTCTCCATTCTTTTTCTGAACCGGGACTATATTAGCTACCCAAATAGAAAATATCAAAGGCAAAATTATTTTTGCTTCCCATAATTTTCTGATTTCTTTCTCAATGATTGGGAGTAGCATGGGATTGATATTCCTGATTTTTTGTGCTACAGGCTTTGCATCTGCTTTTAAAGGAATCTTGTACTCCATTATGCCTCTATCATAGGTTTTTAGCTCACTATAAGACCATGCAAAAATATCAGCAAATTGTTTCAGTAGCTGTTACACTAAAAATTGTCATCCTGACATTCTGCCATGAGTATGAGCTTATTATTACTCATACTTCCCCCTTTTGCAAGTCTAACATATCAGTTCCTCATGTCAAGCCTTGAAAATCATAAGAAAGTTCTTGAAAATCTCCTAAACTTTGGTATCGCACTTTCCCTATATATTTCCTGCGGTCCCCCACCTAATGTTCAGCTTACATGCGGACTTAAACCGCACTTTATATGTGTTATAGGTGCAGACTCCTGTAAAACTCAAAAAGGTGAGAAATTAAAGTTAGAAAGTTGATTTGAGATTAATTCTAGAAGATTCTAGACGAGAATTTTCGGGGATGAGTACGCTTTGATAGGGTGCAAGTATCCCTTACCTTATGGATCTAACCCCTTGATGTAAGGAGATTATCACTTTGAAGGAGGATTCTATCCCTTCATATTTGGAACAGAAAAACCTCCTCTTTTCCATTATAAAAAGAGGCATTGGGTAGCCTCAAAGGGATTTGGAAGCTTTGGAATATTTGAGGATAAGTGATGTTGAGATTCAGACTCAGTTAAACAAGACTTTTGTGAGGAGAGATTACATACCTCTATTTTTCTTGATTGAAAGAGCGTAGAGCTTGTCAAAGTAGAGGAGACTCCTGCTTCGGACCCTGGGAAGACATGTGCAACATCAAGGCTCAGGTTGTAAGGTTTTCTTTCTTTTGAAATTAATACAAATATACTCATTTTTCTCAATAAGCTGTTTACTAATGGTTTATTTCATAGATTCCTTTATCACTATGATAATCATGGTTTATGATGATGTCTATACAGGTGCTATGTAATATTTTTCTTGTTTGTGACTGCGGGTTTACGAGGAAAACTCCTTCAAGTGCACGAGGGACAACAACGACTTCAAACAAGCGCTGGACATAAGGTAGGTCTTTTACACCTCTATAGAACTATTTGTAAATCATATATGCTTAGAGAAATATTAGTTTATTTGGCTATTTGTTGCTAGATACTTTTAGTCCTAGGGAGATCGGTCTTGTCTACAAGAACGATTTATCTGTACAACAAATTGGCGACTCCGCTCGGGATGAACTTGTTGTTTTTTATTCTCTTTTATTTTGATTTGAAGAAACGTTTTTTCTTAGTTTTTGATTCATAGACATCTGCCTGGGTAGTTTAGGTTTTCTTTGTTTTAGAAAATTTTCAAATATTTAGTGTTTTTCTCTAATTTTTTATGGGACTGCACTCTGTCTTCTTTCGACAGTGCGGGCAGTTTCGCATCTTCTTTAAGTAAACAGTGCGGTACTGCACCTGGTACTTCTGGAAGCCTGCGGACCCTATTTAAATTTTAGAAAAACTCTAGATTCCTTTCTTTAGTTTATCTTTATTTTGATTTAGTATTTTTGATTTCTACCCAGATTTATTACTCTTTCTGTCAAAAAATTTCTATGAATGAATTCCAGCAGTGTTGATGTTTTGATGATTTTCTAGAAGACTTTGCATTTTGGATTGCATTTCACTTGATCTTTGTAGCGATTTGAAGCATTTGACATTTTGAAATACCTTATATTACATCGGTTTTCTTGTCTTTTTGCTGAATCTGACCTTCTTGTGAAATCATCCTTTATTGAGAAATAGAGCTACTTGTTTCTTTGCAAATCTTCAGAAAAACTCTGTTATTGGTTTTTTGAATTTCATTTTTTTGTAAAAAACATAATTGAGTGTTTTTGATCTGTTTTTTATTCTGAACGAATGGATCCTTAGTTTGCTCAATAACTAAGTAAAACATTCTTCAAAAAATATTAAAGCTTTTATCCTTTTAGATTGTTAAAAATTAGTTAGACCTTAAGATTAGTTTTGTAGTTTTGAGTGTTTCTTAAAAATTTCTAGCTTTCTTTTGAAGGAAAATTGTTTTGTAGCTTCAAGTTTTGAAAGAAAAGGGATTTCGTTTTGAGCTTTAATAATTTATTTCATTTTGAGTTATCATTGAAAAGACAAATATTTTCTTTCAATCATTCTTTATATTTAAAGGAGGAATTGTTTATTAAAAGGATTGCATTCTCCAACTCTTTCTTTAGATAGAAGTTCATTGAAAGAAAAAGAATTCATTATCATTTTTAGATGCATTTTTAGTGTCTTTTGGAAATCGAGTCTTCACACCACTAAAGTTTCATTTCCGCACCCATTGACTTAAGAAACAGCTTTTAAAAGTAACGCTTAATTAAAATTCATCTAGCAATATTTTATTTTCTAGGGCTCTTATCACCAACATAGCTTAGGCTAGTATCTTGGAGTAGGGAGTAATTAACTCTCCAAGATAGTAAAAACAAACAAGTAGACAAATCTTGCGGTAGGAAAAATTCCAATTGTTGCATCTATGCTCTGGGAAGCTCCTCCTAAAGGAGTTAAGCATGAGATCATATCTGAACCAGTGAGGTAATCAATCCTTCCTCATTGGGAACGATAGAAGATATACACGTATTAACAACGGTAAACCTCAGATAGACCATTGTCGAGGAGCCTGGGGTCACTTGTTGGCATACTTTGGATTATTTCAAGGAGCCTTCAAGGGGATTGAGCTTTGTTACTCTGCCCTTGTGTGTGTGTCGGATCGTAGACTGTTCCCCCAGGTATATTTGTTTCTGTTGGTAACCTTAGAGGCCATAATCTTTAGGATTCTTTCCTAAGGTGACGGTGGAGGGAAGATCCCACTGTACCTGGAGCAAACGTCGGCTAGACTCACTTGGACTCTCCGGAGGGTTATCTTTACTCGAGATGGTATAGTGGAGAAACTTGCACCGGTCTGTTTCATTAAGCAGGTTGTCGGGGTAACTATTCCAACCGCCCTTTTCGTATTAAATTTCTACTAAGTTGGATTTCATCACCAACTAGTGTTTTTAGTACGGAAAGTTACTGTTTGTGTGTGGTTTGAACTCTTAGATTTTTTAAGTGTATGATTCAACTGTTTGTTTCTTAGAGACTTTAGGTGTTTTCATTGAAATTTTCTTTGTTTGTGTGTGATTAATTAATTTTTTAATCGTGGCGGACTTGCAGAGACAATCCTGGAGACTACAAGGGAAACCCCCTGAATATACACCAAGTCATCTTGAGGGGCTTCGTGCTCTAGTATCATCTAGTAGCAGTAGGATTAGATCAACAGAAATTGGAACTTCATCCATTGTAGTTCATCCTGATTATCAAACACCCACAACAGAATACATTCAAGAGCCGATTTCAATCTCTGAAGTTACTGGTAATATTTCTCCTTCCAGTGAACTAGTTGATGAACCTGAAATCTCTGAACCTGAAACTGAACCTTCTGTTTTGGAAACATCCTTAGGATTTATTTCACCAACTTCTAGCGATCTTGGTTCACCTAGGGTAAGAAATATCGTCAGTGACGATCTTCCAGCTGGTCTTATTTCTATTGAAGAACTTACTAATCCAGACGAAGATATATCTCTTCCCAACTCCCCTCAATCTTTAAATCTTAGGGAGCGTGAATCTATTTTCTACAACCCTATTCGAACTAGTGCTCGGTATCTATCCTTAACAAATTTTTTAGAGAATCCAGGTCTTGCTTTTCATCCACCTCGAGCTCCATTTCATCCTACACCCAGAGGTTATTATCCACCATCTATTATGGCAGGAGAGTCATCCATGTTTTCCCAGACTCCGGAATCATTTTTACACGGTGGTCCTCCTGTTCCTTCGGGATACCAGGCTTTATCTGGTACTTTCTCGGGTGCATCTCCTCAACCCATTGAAAAAGTATTATCATCTGGTCTTAATGGTCTTAAAATTGAAACGTCGAATGCAGAGAAAATTTTTATGATGTCTGGTAATGTTCCCAATCCTCAACCACAAGGCAGTCAGTTACCGCCTGGGGGGAAACCTCAAGGAAATTCGTTACCGCCTGGGGGGAAACCTCAGAGTAGTCAGTTACCGCCTGGGGGGAAACCTTCAGGTAGTCAGTTACCACCTGGAGGGTAACCTCAAGGTAGTCAGTTACCACCCGGAGCGCAACCTCAAGGTAGCGTTTTCCCAGGACAAACTGTGGAATCATATTATTTTGGGGGACAACCCCAAGGATAGTACATACCTCAAGGGTATCAACCTTCAGGATAGTACATACCTCAAGGTCAACCCCAAACTCAATATGCTCCTCAGGGTCCTTATCAACCCTAGCCTCAGTACGTGCCTCAGGGTTATCAACCTCAAGGTCAGTACCCAATTCAAGGTTACCAACAGCCTTCTGGTCAACCATCTATTCAAGAAGTCGGAAATTTACCACTTAATTATCAACCCTACGTTCAACCAGGTTATGGTCCTTATGTTCAACCTTCTGCGGTACAATACCCCGGAATGATGGTGTGGGATCTGTCCCAATATCAACAGCCTATGCAGCCTAATGTGCAGATGCCTTATCAACCTAGACAACCATTGGTTTCTAGTCCAACCTAGCAACCTGTCCAGCCAACTATTCAAACTCCTGCACCTAGTTCTGTTCAGCAGGCTGGGCCTAGTTCACCTCAGACTCCACCTCAAACTGCTGCAACCACTGCAATGACTGTCCAACCTGTAACACCTATTTCTGGAGTATTTGTAACCCCGAGTTCGGCTATCCTTGTATCTGTGCAAATTCCTCAAGTCTCTGTACCCCAGTCAGGACCTTTAGTTCAGACTTCGGTTCAGATACCTGCAGGAAAAACTGGTACAAGTACAATTGTCACAAGTCAACCACAATTCACATACCAACCGTACCAGGGACAGCCACAATTTGGTCCCTATACACAAAATCCAAACTATCAGTATCAACCATACCCTGGATATACTTATCAACAGCCTCAACAACCCCAGTTTGGTACGATTAATCCTGGTTACCCAGGAGGTTACACTATTCCTAATGCAAATCTGATTCCCAGCTATCCTGGGTATCCACCTCCTGGAACTGCTTTGGCTACTCAAGGTTTTTTTGATCCTAACCGTCAATTACCATTTATAGCAACTTTAGATTTACCTGACTTGACGCGCCTTACGAATGATCCAATTTTCTATTATCAAAACTGACCGCCAATGCCACATAAGTTGCCCAATGATATACCTAAATTCGAAGGTAAGTCAGGAGAGGATCCATCAAATCACGTCATGACTTATCATCTCTGGTGTGCTTCTAATTCAATCATTGATGATTCAATTCGCTTACGTCTTTTCCAAAGAACTCTTATTGGTCTTGCAGCCAAATGGTACATTGAGTTACCACGAGGCTCATTTCATAATTTCAGTCAGTTAGCAACTGCTTTCTTGACTCATTTTTAGTTTCCAGTTAGATACGAAAATGGCACGGAATTATTAACTTCGCTGAAACAATCCACGTCTATGTATATTTCTGACCATATTCATGCATGGCGACGTAGGAGACGTTTGGTGAAAGTTTATATTCCGGATCAAATTTTGGCAGAATGGTTTTTTAAATCATTGTTACCCAAGATTACTGAAGATGTAGCTAAGGCTGGTGTTGTTGCTGAAGAAAAAGTAATTTCTCAAGCTCAGTACCTTGACCTTGTTTATACGCAGTCAGGTACTTTACATGAAAAAATCCCAGACCTTCCAAAACAAGGTCAAACAGCTGTTGCTCCTTCAGGGTCTCATGCCGCTGACGGTATGATTGGTACAGTCAATTCTAAAAGCAAGAAGAAATCTTCAAAGAATTCTTCTCCTATTATAACTTTACCTGATTCCCCGAAAGGAGAATCTTCCCCCGAAGTTTCTGCCGATATTCACGTCGTAGAGACATCTACGACCAAATCTAAATCCGGTGGTAAAAAGAAAGGGAATAATAAAAACAAAAAGAATTCGAAAGAGAAAACTGATAAAAATGAATCCAATGATGAAAAACGTAAACCTCGCTATCCTTGTTTCATTTGTGAAGAGGATCATTTCACGAAAGAATATCCATATCGAACCGAAGTTACGAAATTCATTAAAGGATCGCAACAACCTACTGTCTTGAAGGATCCTTTTCCAACTCAAGAGAGTCAAATGATTGGTTCTACCTCGACAAATTTTGAAGAACCTATTATGATGATGTATCATGTAAGGATTGCGACGCAATCACAAGATTACAGTAGTAAGAATCCTATTGATGGTAAATAAGCATAATCTTCTAATGCAAACGCATCAACTACACCTCCTCCTGTTTCTGGTCCGCTACAGATCGAAAAAAAAAATCCAGACTTAATAATCAAACTGCCTGCTAAAGGTGTTCTTCGTAAATCAGATTTCAATCCACATGCAAGAGCTTCTCAGAATTACAACATTGTTGAAGATTTAGCTATTTGTCCTTCAGCAATGTCGGCTTTGGAAGTGCTGCAATCATGCCCAGCACAGCGTAAATTGCTTTTGTCTGCTATAGGAGCTGTTGATATTCAGGATTCTAACCTTCTAATCTTTGATTTAGAAAATAGTACACCTCGCCTACCTCACCAAATGGCTTTCCAGATTCTAGTGTTAGTTAAAAATAGACCGATCTTTCGGACTGTGGTTGATGAGGGAGCTTCAACGTGTATTATGTCGATTCAGTGTTGGAAATCGCTTGGTTCTCCTACACTTAACCAATCTCCGATGATTCTTAAGGCTTTTGATGGTTGAGGTTTTCAACCTTTTGGTATTTTGCAGGATTTAACCATAGGGGTCGAAGGTAAAATAGTAAATCTAGATGTGGAAGTGGTTGATGCCCCTCTAGATTACAACCTTCTCCTAGGTTGTAGTTGGTCTTATGCTATGACTACTGTTGTTTCTTCGGTCTTTCGACTCATAAAATTTCCATATCAAGGAAATATCGTTACAATAGATCAGTTAACTTATTTTTCATCCGACCCAGCCTCTACAGAAACAATCCAGCATGTTGGTAAAACATCTATCCCTTACAAGGATGTTGGAGTAGGTTTGATTAAAGATTCCGATTTACTAGGAAATTTTTCCTTTCCTCCTCCTAACGTATCGCCTTATATTGCAAATATTCACATGATTTCGTCAGACACTGTTACGTTTGATGATTCTTGGATCACACCTTCCGATTCCGAGTTAGATTCATTTGATGGCATGATGCCTTTGAGTCCGTTTGAAATTGCATATCAGGTAGTACAGTCACTTACCAACCCCTCTTCAACCGAAACTGATCCAATGAATGGGATCCATAAGGAATCACTTTCTATATCTAGTACAGCCAAAATGACATTTCCTGAACTTGTTCATACTGATGAGAAAATTTGTGAGTTTTTGTCTGTTGACGATTTACCATGGGAAGATCTACATCACCGATCTTCGTTTTTACCTGAGCTAGATCATTTTGAATATGATTTCGCTTCAATTTTTACTGCTGAATATGTTAAAGAACCACAGAATCCTTTACAAAATCCTGATTCTGAGTTAAATTTGGCAAATATATCTCGAACGGTTCCCATTGACATTTCAGTAAAAATAGGAATAATTGAAAACATTCATATAGGTGCTTGCTGTACAGAAAATGAAATTCAAACTTATAAAGCCCTATTTCAAGAATTATGTGATGTGTTTGCCTAGTCCTATGAAGAAATGCCAGGAATCGATCTGTTAATCGTCATACATGAAATCAAAACTTACCCGAATGCTAAACCTGTTCGTCAACGTTTACGTCAAATTCATCCTAGAAAAGCTGTTGCTATCAAAGCAGAAGTTGAAAAATTACTTCGTGCAGGATTCATTTATCCAATCCCCTTAACGGATTGGGTATTGAATATTGTTCCTGTGACTAAAAAACAAGGAACCATAAGAGTATGTATCGATTATAGGGATATTAATCGAGCTTGTCCTAAAGACAATTATCCAACCCCCTATATCGATCAAATAATCGATGATTGTGCTGGTAGTGAAATGTTTTCCTTTATGGATGGATTTTCCAGTTACGATCAAATAAACATACTCCCTGCTGATCAACCGAAAATAGCTTTTATTTGTCCGTGGGGTACGTTTGCTTACTGTAAAATACCTTTTGGATTAAAGAAAGCTGGAGCAAATTTTCAACGGGCAATGTCTTACACATTTCATGAAATTAAACACATTGTGCAACCTTATCTCGATGATTTACCTGCTCATTCATCGCGTAGGGCCTATCATCTCACTCACTTACGAGCTATCTTTATGAGATGTAGGCATTATTGAATTAGGCTGAATCCACACAAATGTGTCTTTTGTGTAGAATCGAGTTGATTACTGGGATTTGTTGTTTCGAAAGCAGGCATTCGCGTCGACCCGTCGAAGGTCGAAGTTATTGTTAAATTTCCTCCTCCTTCAACTTTACGCCAACTCCAAAGTTTTCAGGGGAAAGCAAATTTTTTACGTCGATTCATTCCAAAATATGCCGAGCTTACAAAAGGTTTTACCCGATTGTTGAAACAGAACATTCCATTCTTTTGGGATGAGATCGCTGATCGATCTTTTGATGCACTTAAACACGCGTTGACCCATGCACCGTTATTGCATCCTCCCAATTACAATCAGGATTACTTTTTGTACCTCGCCACTTCTCATTCCACTATTGGGATGGTGTTAGTTCAGGAAGATGAATCTCACAATGAACATGTGATTTACTATCTTAGTCGAAATCTGCATCCGACTGAGATCAAATACACACATGTGGAGAAATTGGCCTTGGCAGCTGTACAAGCTGTCCAAAGATTTAGACATTACATCTTGTTACACAAAACCACTGTAATTTCTAACTGTAACCCTATGATGTACATTTTGACCAAACAATTGCTAGGGGGCAAGTATTCCAAATGGATAGTCATCCTGCAGGAATTTGACTTGGAATTTGAAAAATCCAAGGCAAAGAAATCTTTGGTTTTTGTGGAACTTATGTGTTATTTCCCCTCTACTGATACTGAAACAGTGGCAGAGGAGTCCATTGCGGATGAATATTTGTTTCTTATCAGTACTATTAATCCATGGTATGGAGATATTATTGTTTATCTCCAAACCCAATCTTTTCGGTCAGAAATTTCACGACCTCAACGACAAAAAATATGCTTCCAATCCCAACAGTATAATATTATTGGTGATACACTTTATCGTCGTGGGGCCGATTCGGTTTTTCGACGTTGTCTTGTTCATGCAGAAGCTGAAAAGGTTTTAAATGAATGCCATTCTGGAGCATGTGGCGGTCATATGTCTGGGTATGCCACCGCCCAAAAGATATTACGCACTGGTTATTTCTGGCCATCGTTATTCAAAGATTGTATTTATGCAGTCCGGAAATGCCACAATTGTCAACTTTTTGATCGTAAAATGCGTGCGCCACCCGCTCCTCTTCACCCTATAATTGTTGTTGGTCCATTCGCAAAATGGGGTATCAACTTTATTACATTTAACCCTCACTCGGCCGGGGGGCATGCATATACTATCTTAGCAGTAGATTATTTTACTAAGTGGGCCAAGGCGATGCCTACATTTTCGGCTGACAGCAAGACTGCTGCAAATTTCGTATTTAATCACATAATTGCTAGGTTCGGTGTTCCTCAAGCCATTATTACATATCATGGAAGTCATTTTCGGAATGTCATGATGACTGAACTGACAGATCAACTTGGCCTGCGTCACGATAGTTCCACTCCGTATTATCCGCAAGGCAATGGTCTGGTTGAAGCCATAAATAAAGTTTTAGTCACCATGATTAGACGAATTATTGGTATTCAAAAAAAAAATTGGCAGTCCATGTTATTTTCAGCACTTTGGGCATATCGAACCTCAGTTAAAACATCAACAGGTTTCACTCCCTTTCAACTCGTTTACGGTTTGGAAGCTGTGTTGCCAATTGAATGCGAAATTCTGTCCTTAAAATTAGCCATAGAATTACCCCTAGCTACTTCTGAAGAGGAGAAACATTTCTTGTAACTGGCTCAGCTAGATGAGAATCGACGAAACGCTGCAATAGCAAATGAGGCTCATGTTAAACGAATTAAAGCTTAGTATGATAGAAGCGTAACCCCTTGAAATTTTTCAGAAGGAGACCTAGTCTTACTTTATGATCAAGCCAATGATAAGCTAGGAGCTGGGAAATTCGTGCCTATGTGGCATGGTCCTTTCATTATTAAACGAAAACTAGCAAAAGGGGCCTATGAGTTGATAGATTTTGACAGTGTCCCTTTGGATAAACCCAGAAATGGGCTTTATCTAAAGCAATATTATGCTTAAACTTAGTGTGGAGATTTTTTGTTAGATTAGATTTCTTTACTGCTAGTCTGTTTTAGGTTATAAAAGTGTGCCTAGTTTAGAAGTGTGTTTTTATCACTATTCCTGCTTATCTGAGTTTTACTCTTGATATTGCATATGTCGACGTCTCTTCAAACCTAAATTGGTTTTGTTGATGGTGCTTGTCGTAGTACACGGAACATTTCTTCCATAGCCTGGGTTATTTATTCACCCTCTAACGAGTTAGTTTCCATGCATGGGGTAAGCCTTGGTCAAACAACGAATAACATTTCCGAGTATAGTGCAGTGATTGAGTTATTATCTGAATCCATATCATTTGGAATTCGGAGTTTGATTGTTAGGTTGGATTCTGAACTTGTTGTATTACAATTAAACAGAGTTTATACCATTAGAAATCCAGTGTTATTATGGTTATTTTTAGGAGTTCGTCTCTTGGAACGTGAATTTTATTACATTGAATATCAACATATTCCAAGACATTTAAATACATTAGCAGATGCAGTTTCTTCTAGTATGATAAATCTACGTTTGCAATGATCAAAACAGTAAAACAAACAGCATCCATAACATGCACACAGATAGCCGGTAAATAGTGATATATCATAATATAGGAGTGTTTTCAAAAAATATACATCGTCTTCGATCATAGGTTGGAAACACCTTATGATCGGCAGAATGTTAACACAAAAAGTCAAAATATGAGTCTACAACACGATCATCCCATCACTAATGGTGATCACGATAAGAGACCACTGCTCGAGCCACCCTATATAGGAACCTCCTAAAAGGTCCTGGAACACCAATCACGTATCTCTGTAATCTGAGTGGAATCTCATCTATGTCTGTCTCTGGAATATCTAGAGTCAGGTGCTCTAGGTGATGCTCTAAGTCAGACAAGATTTCCGCTGATTGGCCTACTGGGGCTGGTGCAACTGCAGCTGGTTGTCTTATTTCATAAGGTTGGAGATGGGCTGGTCATCGTGGGCCCACATCTGCATTCAAAACTTTTTGTTATTAGCTTCAAAGACGATCAAAAAATAAAAAAATAGAACTTAGAAATTGTTGAAAATGATTTTTACCTGATTCATCCCACTGTTCCCCGGCTGGGAGAGTCATCTCTCGGTCACCGCAGAAATCTATCCTGGCATATGGAAAATCCTCTATGGTAAAAATTTGGCAATCCAGCCAACGAAAATATGAAGGAGGAAATCGAACAATCTCAGAGCCCTCAATACTGTGACGGGCCATTAGTGCGACCCAACGAGTCATCCTAGGTTCTCGAACTCGACCGACATCAACATAAATACTCTGTGGAGCTAGCATGGGGATCCTTTCTAGAGCAACGGTAATGACGATGGATCCATATCCAAATTTGTTTAGTTTACCATTCTTCGCTCTAGTCAATTGGCCTTTTATATTGGCCAACACAGCTTCGCACCAGTTGAAGATGGTGTCGTGAAAACAGTCCATAGAAATACGCATCTGGGAACCGGTAGCCACATGCAACACAACACTCCCACACAGTCTGGTAACAGTAAATGCAATAACTTTTAGCTCGGGACGGATGATGTTTTTTATATCAATCCATTTGTCCCTAGGGTTTTCCTGATCATTACAGAATTCTAGTTGAAGACTAGCGACAGACTGGCCACCTGGCCTAGTCCCAAACAAAGAAACTTGTTCGCCCCTTTTGGACAAACCAGTTAGAAAATAAATATCCTCCAGCTCAATTTCGAGCTGGTGGCCACCAATAATGAAACACTGGTCCTGCACGTTCCACCTGTTTACCAGTCATGTCAGGAGGTCTACCTGTGCCCTCATGCCTTGGATGGCCCAGAATTTATATATACCGCATGCTATTAATGCTTGCATTGTGGGAAAATGGAGCATTTCGGCGTCATCCACATCTTCATGTTCACGTTCTCTCCAAATCAACATCTTTTTACTCCTGCAATGCATAGAAACACAAGTTAGAACAATCTAATTTGGAAATTTTTGGGCGGCAAAAGAGAAATTTGAGTTTTAATTTTAAACACACGGGGAACGCACTTACTATTTATACACAGTGCATAGAAACGCATGCGCTCTGTGTGATGAGTGCGGACCCACGAATTTTTTCCATATAGAAAAATTCGGGGTCCGCAGGTCCCATGTGTCGCACCTGCGGACCCCCGCGGGCGAATTTTTTAACCATATTTTCCCTAAAAATAAATCTAAAGCCTAAAAATGAATTGTAAACAGATGAAATACACGATTAATAGGTCGTGGATTACCTGGGACTGACGGTTCTCGATTTCGTTGGACGGATTTTCCAGAATCTTCACAGGAACTTTCTTACCCAAAATCTTTTTACTTTTCACCCTGAAACTGAACAGTAAAAATGAAATTGAAAAAGTCCTTTTTATAAGTTTTTTCGAATAGATGAATTTTTAATTTGTTTATTTTTCACTTTAAAAAGGGCATTTTTGAAAGCATTTTTACTTATCTTAAATAGGTATGTGTAATGTTTCAAGTTTTTGTGCAGAAATTGGATTTTTCAGGAAAACTGATCATTTTTCAACAAAGAGCATACTTTTATCACTTTTTCGGACTCTTTCAAAAATTTACGAAAAAGCGAAACATTGGAGTCCTCTTTTAAGCCCTTTTTCAAACTCTCTAAATATGAAAAGATTGCCGAGTACTTGATTATTCGAACTCGTTAAATTAAATGAATGATCGTCCCTTCAGTATAAGTTTACCCCTTTTTCAGATTGAAATGGACTATTTACGAAAAAGGTATACGTTGACTAATTACAGTCAATAGAGTTCTCTCCCGCATTATTTTATCCTTTTTCGGGCTCGAGAGACTAAGTTTACGAAAAATTACACCCATGGAGTTTTCTTAAGTTTTTTCTTCTGACTCCCTAAAATTGAAAAACACTGAGTTTCTCCTATACTGAACTCGTTAAAACTTAACAATAAAGGACCTGTTCAATTTTTAAACAGGAACGAACCACTCCTTCTTAGGGTTCGAATCTTAAACTAAGTTGGACTCATCCAAAGGATGAGCTTATAAAAAAGCAAATGTTATCCTCCTCAAGCTTGTCAAAAATAAAGAGGTACTTGCCAGAAATGGTGGGGGAAAAAAGAGGAAAATGGGTGTGTTTGTTGTATTTTGATTTTTCGAAAATCCAGTCAACCACTTTTGAACACGACACTTTTGTTCACCTGGGTTGGGAAAATCCTTTGCCTAACAGTTAATCAAACCACATTGAAAGTCTTCAGCCAGTTTCCGGGTATTAGCTTTGGGTCAATTGTCACCAAGCCATTTGCAGTGTCGTTATGTGTTCAAGAGAACAGTTCAAATAAACCATTCATCTGCAAAATATCTGTCATCCATTTTGACCATCCCTGAGTCAGTCCTTGCCGATATATTTTCAAAACTTGATCTATGATTTCGTGTTGTGGGCTTGCCTACGATAGATCACTTTCTATCGACGACAGCTCATTATCTAGGAAGTTGATCTAGAAATCGTCAGTACCTTGGAATCTGCATGCCTCAATGGCAGGTTTCTCGCCTTCGATGATAGGTTGCATCATTGACCTTCGATCGAATGATTCCGTGACATGTTCGACTTCAGCTCATTCATTCACATTTCATGGATTGTACTGAGTACTTTGAGAACCATTGACATTACTGGTGGTTTCTCTCACACTTGTTAACAGTTTACATTATTGACTGGTAATCAAGTGGTTTCTACCATGTTCGACTTCAACACACTTATTCACATGGATAGAATCGTACTAGTTCGAGATGCAAAAATCAAGACCCTGGATCTAGTTTCTACCATCCAGGCTGCGAGGAATTTTGTTATCATTCATACAGTAGACTATTTATAAACAGATGGCTGCGTCCATACTGTGTCTACACATGTCTATACTATGATGTATTCAAAATAATTCCTGTATCAGAACAATTTAAGTTAGTTCTAGTTAGTTTTGATCTGAGTATGGGAATGCCTACCTCAGCGATGATATGATTATATATATATATTTTTCATTGAATGTTTTTACAGGTTCTGACTGGGGTGTCCACAGGATGATCCTTGAAATGATAAAGTACTGCACTCTTCATATATGACAGGCTTCAGTTTCATCTATTCTAGACTTTTCACTTTAGGGGGCAATCTGTTACACTAAAAATTGTCATCCTGACTTTCTGCCATGAGTATGAGATTATTATTACTCATACTTCCCCCTTTTGAATGTCTAACATATCAGTTCCTCATGTCAAGCCTTGAAAATCAGAAGAAAGTTCTTGAAAATCTCCTAAACTTTGGTATCGCACTTTCCCTATATATTTCCTGCGGTCCCGCACCTAATGTTCAGCTTACATGCAGAATTAAACCACACTTTATATGTGTTATAGGTGCGGACTCCTGTAAAACTCAAAAAGGCGAGAAAGTAAAGTTAGAAAGTTGATTTGAGATTAATTCTAGAAGATTCTAGACGAGAATTTCCGGGGATGAGTACGCTTTGATAAGGTGGATGTATCCCTTACCTTATGGAGCTAACCCCTTGATGTAAGGAGCTTATCCCTTTGAAAGAGGATTCTATCCCTTCATATTTGGAACAAAAAAACCTCCTCTTTTCCATTATAAAAAGAGGCATTGGGTAGCCTCAAAGGGAGTTGGAAGCTTTGGAATATTTGAGGATAAGTGCTATTGAGATTCAGACTCAGTTAAACAAGAATTTTGTGAGGAGATATTACATACCTCTATTTGTCTTGATTGAAAGAGTGTAGAGCTTGTAAAAGTAAAGGAGACTCCTGCTTCGAACCCTGGGAAGACCTGTTGTTTCGGGGAAAAACACCCTAGAGGTTTGTTGGGTCAAAACCTCCACAGAGCAGGGCATGCTATTCAGAAGGACTCACACACAACCATACTTGAATGCTAAAAACTAGATAACAACGATAGTATAACTCACCCGTAGTCCTATGTTCGATGTAGATCCTGCGGGGTCCAAACCTCCAGCAACCCTTCTTCTTCCTTCAACCTGAAAAACAAGAAAGAAAGTGCACGGAAACCTAGTTGTACAGCATATGCTTCTCCTAAACGTTAGTGCAATCCATGTGAAACATTATATAAACCATAATAAATTCTTAATAATCAATATTTTCACATATGCAAATATACATTAACACACAAGTTTAGGAACAAGATGGTTCTTCATTATTACGAATAGCATGTATAGAAATAAAGAGTGGAGAGATCACCTGAATCCTTCCACGATCTTCGAACAGACCGTCGTCCGGATCCATCCTTCCCTTGCCTCGCTAAGATACTTTCAAGACTTGTGCACTCGAGATGGCATATAAATGGATGAACATCTCCAGGAAACAAGGGTTTCCTGTATAAATCTGGGAAAGTGCAGGAGGCACAGGAATTCAGACTTGAATTGGGATTCCAACGAGTATAATGTCTATAAAATTTCTCTCTCTCCCTTAGGCCATGCACATGAGGGCTTTTATACTCCCTCAAAGTAGTTTCAACAGTTGGAAACAGTTGGCCACGTGCTGGGGTGGTTGAACTACCAGAGTAACCATCAACCCAACTCGGAAATAGGGATTTTTTATATATTTTTTAATGATTTTAATGGCATACGCAGAAAAAGTGTGTATGGACTCGCTTATACACGCGGAAAAGTCTAGGAATACCCGCGTATGGGAATTTTAACACTGTTTTTTATGAATTTTTTTCAAGTCTGTGGGAATGGGTGCCCAAGGCCATAGAGATAATCATGAATCACACGAGGGTGAAAAATGATGCTATAACGGATGCCCCCTAATATATGAGGTCAGAAGGGTACATGATGGCCGAAATTTATTATGCACATAGAAAGAACTTCGCAAGGACAAGAGAGGACTTCACTAGATTTCAGCCTGCCAAAAACCAATGAAATAAAACAGAGAGTCAACTCATGCTGAGGCGGGCATACCCATGCTCAGTCAAAAAGACATCATATCGAAAGTACAGAATAGATCCAAATATATTTTTAATGGTTTTAATGGCATACGCAGAAAAGTACATGTGGACTCGCGTATACACGCGGAAAAGTCTGGGCATACCGACGTATAGGAATTTTAACACTGTTTTTTAATGAATTTGTTCAAGTCTGTAGGAATGGGTACCCAAAGCCATAAAGACAATCATGAATCACCTGAGGGTGAAAAATGATGGTATAACAGATGCCCCCTAATATATGAGGTCAGAAGGGGTACATGATGGCCGAAATGTATTATTCACATAGAAATAACTTCGCAAGGACAAGAGAGGACTTCACCAGATTTCGGCTGCGAAAAACCAATGAAAGAAACGAGAGAGAGTCAACTCATGCGCGTGGGCATATCACAGCTCGGTCAAAGATACATCAAATCGAAAGTACATAATAGATCCAACATGTATACAAGTATAGTTGGTGAAAGTACACGATGAATCATACGATCATGGCCGGAAGTACAAGTCGGAATCAATGTCTAAGTATCACATATAGAAAGGCGATCAATGATCTTTGAAGCTGGATGTACGATCATATAAGTAAGCGAATCTCTAAGTACCAAATCATAAGAGGTGGACTAGCGGTACAATCACGCAACTCGGGAGCCAACATATGGGATCTTCATTGTACGACAACTGTGACATATAAGGAGTGAACGGCTTCAGCAGCGAGCGGATGAATTTGTCAAAAGTGAACCGAAGAAATGCTGATGCAACCCGAGGTCTTCACCGATCACTATGGCACAATTCTACACAATGGGAATAAATGAGCTGAAGTCGGCCATGTGAGAAATCGTTGGATTACCGGTCAATGATGTATACCGTTAACCAACGCGAGACAACCCACCGATAATGATAATGAGTGTCAAGGTGCCCCAGTACAATCTAACAAGTGCGAATGAATGAGTTGAAGTCGAACACTTGAAAGAATCTACCAATCAGGAGGCAATGATGAATCCCCACTGTCGATAGCGAAAAGTCTGCCACTGATGACTGCAAACCCTAAGGTACTGACAAAAAGACTCTAGACCTTATTCCCAGAGCAATGAGTCGGAGTCGATGGGAAAAGATCTGCTGGAAGGAAGGCATTAAGGCATCCCACATCAGTCCAACGCGAGTGTAACCCGCAGGCCAAGATTTGGAAGGAATCGGACGAAGTAGAGTGATGGAACCAAAACTGAAGTACGTTTCCGACATGCACAAGATGAAGCTAGTGCACGAAAGAAACCCTCTAAACCAACCAATAATGAAAGTTGACACAGAGGCGAGATATCCACCGATAGGGTCAAATGGAAATCAAGGTACTGCACGAATCCCAAGTGTGATAATGTGTGCTGACGTCGAACACAGGGGAAACCACTCAGTCAAAGACCCATAATGATGATCAAATGCGGAGCACAAGGTCACCTATCAATGATGGAAATAGGGCCAGGGTGCGGCTCTAGGTTTTCTCTCAGAGCAATGTGTCGTAGTCGATAAGAGACAAACCCGCTAGCGAGAATTCAATGGAGACCTTCTCAAACCAGCACGAGCAGAAGACCAAAACATCTGATGTGATAGAACAAGATACTAACAAGACCGGGAAGGCCGACTGAATAATGAGTCAAGAAACACCGCAGAATGGCCGACTCTGGTTAGACTTCCCTTGAACAAAAGCATGACTCGTGATGACCATGGCAGTAAAAAGTGACACTGTATAAGTCTGTTATGCAGGAGGCAAAACAAACTCTCCATATGATTGGAAGAGATAACCAACCGGGGGAGGACTGACAAGTGAAACAAGGTAAAGGCTAAACCTAGGTCAAAACTAAAACCATCCCAAATGGAGGAAAGATATATAAGTGTATATGCTTTGTTCAAGGGCGACAAACTGACACTGTACTGCCATCAAATAACGAAGTTACATCTCGTTCCCGCTCTTTTTGTTATATTTGATTTTTTTGTCTTTTTCATATAATAAGCCTGAAAAGGAATAAAAGAATGCTATGGTACAATGGATAGAACGAGTATCAAGAAACAGATGCACTAGTTCCTAGGATTGGAACGATCCTATGCTCAATGCAAGGTGGCGGAAACTGGTAAGCGATACTTAGAGGAATGTTCCATCCATGGGTAAAAGGGTGTCAAGTCGCGATAGCTAAGTGCATGCAATGGTTTAACTTGTACAGATAGACAAGGTCAAAAGTTGGCTTAAACATTGAGTCCAAATGAAGCCGGCTAAAGGCCGGGATAAACAAGTAGCCAATATGCAATGCAGTAATACAACTCAACAACACCAGGGAGCCTCTAGGGTAATAGCCAGAAAAATGATAGTGAGGAAGAAGAAGAATGAAGCTTCAACACATAAGTCATGGTGGGACTAAAGAGGACTCCCGAGCCTACATAAAACGCAGCATGGGCAACAAGTGATAGCGAGGAACTAACTAGGAAGCCCATGTAAAGGAAGGCTCTACCACCAAGTCATGATTAAATAATCGGCAAGTGAAATTGGTGTAATACTCATGACCTGATGGGATCGACCCTATGGCAAGTGATCAGAATGGAGGCTAGTATGCAAAATGCAATGGAAAGTGGATTCCCTAACCTATATGCTAGTGAAGACCATATACCTGCCATGACGGGTCAGCAGTCATGGATCAAAAAACCGGGAAAAATCTCAAATTCGTCAAAATGTACCTGAAAATATACCAATCTGGGCACTTCCAAGCATCCGGGTTATGCAGCTTAAGATAGATTCAAAAAATAAGCATAACAAATTTTTGCGAAAATTTTCAACGTTTTGGGCATAAATAGACAAATTACTTCATATTTGGTTCATTGTTACATTGCTGATTTGGGAAAAAGTGCTCTGGAGAAAAAAACCTCTTTCGTCAAAACAGGAGCAACCGACCGTCAAACTTCACCGAATTTGTCAGGTAAGCTCATAAACCATCCTTGCTATTCATTTTGTCCATTCATAAGCTAAAAATTAGGAATTGTCACCGTTGAATCATTTGCTAAAAATCACGGGTTTGCACATACGCGGGTTTATAATGACCAAGTCGCGTATATACACGACTGTGCTCAAAGAAAGTCGCGTATGCGCAACCCAAAATGAAAAAATGCGTAGCTAATGAACGAATTGTTGAAATTTTGCAGGATGACCATATCATGGAGTGAGTGTGAACACAGTGCTATTGATCAAGAAGTCATGCAGGACCGAGTATCACTCAATATTCTTCGAAACTGCGGATTGCTCAAGTTTTTCAAAATGCCAAATATGAAGAGTAATGTCCGGTTGCTCGAAATGCTTGTGAACTATTGGGAATTGGAAAAAGACTGCTTCATCATAGATCAGATGCCCATACGCATCGAGGTGGAAGATATATATTTTATTACTGGACTCTCCCAGAGGGGGGAGCCAGCAGACTTGCATGGTAAGCCTTTGGGAGGGCTAACCATGGAAGATTACGTCCAGGTCTACTGCGTAGAGGGTTCCAAGAAAGTTGGAACTCAAATTGAAATCAAAGATTTAAGAGACTTGCACATAAATATCCTCCTTTTTACCATTGGCAGGGTGGCAAGATCTGCTTCCCTACACCAAGCATCCAGGACTCAAATGAGTATAACAGTGGAATGCTTAACTCATGTATATGATTGGTGCACAGCTCTACTAATGAACATGAAGCAGCAATTGACTTCTATCCGAAAAGCAAAGACAAAACATTTTGGATATGGTACAATCTTGATGACATTCTTCTTCGAGAAGATTCCAGTGCTGAGACCCAAAGTGATCTCTTCTATCAGTAGCCCTAGAGATCCAAGAATTTCCCGATGGGCTGACTTGATGAAGAGATTGGGGGGAAATGAAGTTCCCCGAACCGCTTGGGATGATGAGTTCTTCCTTTGGTGGGGAGAACAAATCATCGTTGTGGAAGACTATCCATATGCCGGGATGGATTTCCGAGGTGATACAGACCTTGTCCTTCCACTAGGCGCGGCATGGGGCACAGTCGGTAAGTTTGCAATTTTTTGAATTATATAATTTTTTTTTGGATTTTTCAATATGTATGAAAAAATGTAAAAAAAAAACATGTTTTTGATTGGATTCAAAATGACTTACAATTTTAAAGTGATCATGAAACAGATATTGGACCAGTTCGACCTGAGGGATACCCACGACATAAGCGTCGCAGAGGCGAGGTGGATACAGTAGACTCAGACAGAACCCTCCATGCCGTATAAAGGAACTTGGAGGGGTTAACCCGCCAAGTGCCTATGGCTGCAGTGGAAGATCTTCCTGAGGCCATCCAGAGGCAGGTAGTAGGAGTACCCCGCGACTGGGTATGGTTATTCCGCCATGTTGCCACTGTGATCATGTTCTATAGGAACACAACTTCTAGGCAGGAACCACAAGAGTAGATAGATATGATGTATCAGATGACTGTATATTTTTTGAGACTGAACATGATCGGGCATAAGCCCAATTTTTTGTATGACTTATGGATCCAAATTTTTGTATAGTTTTGAACACTCTGATGATATATATACAGCGATGTTTGATGTGATGTGACAAATGTATCAAAATGTATGATGTTTTTGATGATTAAATTTTATTGTATGGAATGATTAATATGCCAATCAATTGCTTGATTAGCTAATGAGTCTGCCATCCAATTGTCAGCTCGAGGAATATGAATGAAAGTTAAAAATTGAAATGATCTTTGTAACAAATGTACCCTCAAGAATAACCAGAGTAAAAATGGATCTCGAACCCGATAAGTATTTTTCAACTGTGACACCACCAGCTGAGAGTCCAAGAAAACTACCAACGAATCAACACCCAAAGATATTGCCTCCGAGAGTAGATAAACAACTGCAGTGTATTCTGCTATGTTATTGGAAGCAGAACCAATGCAGAACCCTCTTGATACTAACAGCTGACCGGATGGATAATGAAGCACCCAAGCCACGGAAGCTAAGTTCCGGGTGTGTCTACTAGCACCATCGACGAAACCAAAATGACTCATGACATCCGACACAACCTGCCAAAGCAGATAAAAAACATCACCAACCCATCAAAGATCGAAAAAAAAACAAATATGTACAAAGAAAAACTACTATATACAAAAGCAACATGTCAGGCCAAAGCCTAGGCATAATACTTCTTCAAATAGAGCCCATTTTTGGGCTCCGGCAACTCGTTTCCTTCAAAATCAACCAAGGTATATGCTCCTTTTTTAAGGAATTTTTTAACGATAAAGGGGCCATACCACATAGACTTAAACTTTCCTGCCCCCAGGGCATATTTTTCTTGGGCATATACCAAAACAAGGTCACCTTCCGAAAAAACCCTAGGCTTGACCACCTTATCGTACTAAACTTTAACTCGTTTTTTATGTGCTTCATTCATCGTGGCAGCATCTCGACGCTGCTCATCGAGATGTTCCAGATGAAGGAGACGTTATTCAAGACTAGAAGTATCAGGAAGAAGTTCAACAGCTAACTTAAGAGAAGGAATCTCACATTCAATGGGAAATATGGATTCCAACCCGTGTACTAGCTGAAACGGAGTAAAGCTAGTTGCAGTTTTCACTGACGTCCTGTATGCCCAAAGTGCAGGATATAGCATAATATGCCAGTTGGATCTAGCTTTATCAATTGTCCTTTGAAGAATTGTCTTCAAGGATTTATTCATGGCTTCCACTTGCCCATTGGCTTGAGGATAATACGGAGATGAATGCTCCTGCCGGAAACCTAATTTTAGAGCCAACTCATCCATCATGCTATTCTGAAAATGACTGCCATGATCAGTGACAATCTCTCTAGGAATACCAAAACGAGCAATAACCTGGTTGAAACGAAAAAGAGCTGTAGTCTCACCATCATTCCCAAAAGTAGGCATAGCCTCGACCCACTTCGTAAAGTAGTCTACTGCTACAATAATGTACTTGTGACCTTTAGCCGAAGGCGGGTTACAAGTAGTATAATCAATACCCCACTTTGTAAAGGGATCGACAGTAATGACTGGAAAAAGTAGAGCTGGATGAGTTCGCATTTTTCGAGTATAAACTTGACACGGATGACACTTTTTGACCGACTCCATACAATCCTTGAAAATCGAAGGCCAAAAGTACCCAGCACACAAGATCTTTTGGGCTGTAGCAAGCCCAGATAAATGACCACCACAAGCTCCACTGTGGCAATCATTCAGCACAGCCTCAGCTTCTTCGAGAGTTAAGCAACGTCTCAGGATTGAATCAACCCCTCAACGGTATAAATCATCACCAATAATTAAGTAATTCTTAGCCAAGTGATGCAACTTACGACGCTCATCTTTCGAAAAAGTAGAGGGAAAATTCACAGTCTGAAGATATACAATTATATCTCCATACCAAGGATCCTGTGGAGAGATAAGAAACAAATGTTCATCCAGGAAGGATTCATCATAGATCATTTCTTCCCCACAGGGCAACTCGGAGATCAATTCCGTGAAAACCAATGATTTCTTGGACTTGGAAGACATAAAATCAAGATCAAATTCCTACAAAATCACAATCCATCTATTGTATTTGCCCCCAATCACTCGCCTACTGAGGACAAACTGAAATGGATTGGCTGCTACCAAAACATAAGTTTTTCGTAGAATAATGTAATTCCAGAGTCGCTGTACAGCATGAACAGCTGCTAAAGCTAACTTTTCTATCGGAGTGTACCGGAGTTCAGGTCCTACCAATACTTGACTAAGATAGTATATAACATGCTCTGCAAGAGCATCATCTTCCTGAACCAAAACCACCAATAGTAGATTCTGCTGCTGCAAGGTACAAAAGGAAATCCCTGCTATAATCAGGTGGACTCAATAAAGGAGCAGAGGTCAATGTTTTTTTCAAAGCATCGAATGAGCGTTGAGTGAAGTCATCCCAAAGAAATGGAACTCCCTTCTTCAACAATCTCATAAATCCCTTGGTAACTTCAGCATAATTTACGATAAATCTCCGAAGAAAATTAGACTTTCCTTGTAGACTTTGAAGTTGACGAATAGAGGACGGGGGAGGCAACCAAAGTATTGCCTCAACCTTGAAGGGATCTACCCTAATCCCTTCCCTAGACACAATGAATCCCAATGACTGACCGGATGTAACCGCGAAAACGCACTTGTTCAGATTCAACCTAATATTATAGAAACAACATCATTCAAATATTTGACGAAGGTGAGTAGGATGATCCATCCTCTTTCGAGAATGAGCAGCTAAATCATCCAAATACGCCTCGATAATATTTTTGATGTCGTGGAAGGCATATGACATGGCCCGCTAAAATGTAGCCCCAGCATTTTTAAGACCAAAAGGCATCTTCTTGTATGCAAAAGTACCCAAGGGACAAATAAAGGCAGTCTTATGCTGATCTTCAGGACGGATAGTAATCTGATTATATCCGAAGAAACTGTCCATGAAGGAGAAAATCTCATTACCGGCACACTCGACAATGATCTGATCTATAAATGGTGTGGGGTAATTATGTTTAGGACATGCTTTATTAAGGTCTCTGAAATCAATGCAAACTTGAATTGTTCCTTGTTTTTTATCTACAGGAACAGGGTTTGAAACCCATTAAGTCAAAGGAACAGGGAAAATGAATCCCACCTTAAGCAGCTTCTCCACCTCAGCTTTGATAGCTGTTGCCTTCCTAGGATTGACCGGACGAATTTTTTGCCTCACAGGCTTAGCGTTTTCGTAAGTCTTGATCTCATGCTGGACAGTAGATGGATCTATACCAGGCATTTCCTCATAAGACCAAGAGAATAAATCCCTATACTCTTTAAAGAGTTCAATATAAATCTGAATCTCTTCAGGGGAACATTCAGCTCTGATGAAGACATTATCAATAACATTGGGATCCCTGGAAATGTTCACCGGGATAGTCGGAGAAATCACAGCCATGTTCCCTTCAGCATAAACCTGTGTTGGTGCTAAAGGGTTCAGGACTGGGCGAAGAGGACCAGGAGACGGAGGACTTGGAAAAATCGTTTCAACTTCGCTCAAATCAGGTAAAAAGTAAGACCGATGATGCAAATCATCCCACGATCTATCTATACCAGTCATAGCTTCCAGGATGGCCTCTTCAGATGGAAGAGTGGTATCAAGGCAATCCTGGGTAGAAGAAGAACTAAGCATCCAAGCCGGAGCCACATCTCCATCCAACTCTTCTGGTGAAAGAGGAGCTGGGATGGATTCTGCAGAGTCAACAATAGACTAATAAGCGATATCAGTTGCAGACATTGGAAATTCCATTCCACCCACTTGACCTTCCGCCAATGTGGCGATAGGGGAAGGTAAGGTCCAAGGGTCCGAAAAATAATGAGTTCTGAAGAACTCTCTTCGAAGAGGAGCCTTGGAGGATGAAATTGCATTTATATGCACCGTAGAGGAGGAATATCAAAAGTACCCATCAAGGAAGAATACATTCCAACTCCTAAATTCTCAGTAGGCGACTTCGTATTATCCAACTTTGGAATAGTTGAGTCAGTAGATGCATTCGGGTCTACAGAAGGACAGTCCAGTTGGTCCACTGTAACAATCCTCCCTTCGTGAGGGAAACAAATAAGCCGAAACAATGAAGATGTAATGGCATCCATCTCATAAATCTAGTTTCTCCCCAACAAAAGGTTGTAGTCCAAGCTTGCATCCACTATCTCAACCTCTATATTTACAGTTTTTCCCCCAACACAGATAGGAAAAGCTGGACAATACCATGCGGTCTATGAGAATGACCATCAAACACAGTCAGAAGAGTAGCATATGGAGAAGCTGCGGGAGATCCAATTCCCTTCCAACATGCGAGAGACATCACACATGTGGAAGCACCCTCATCGACGACTGTCCGAAAAATATTGCATTTCCGGTATGATTATTTAATATGAAAAGCCATATGATGGGGGAGTCTCTTCTTAAAATTAGTCATATCGAAGGTAATCATAAGAGAGTTATTTGGATCTACAGCCCCAAGAGCAGTGAGCAAAGCACTGCGCTGAGCCGGACAAGACTGGAGCACCTCTAAAGCTGACATAGCACAAGGACTCTGCGCCAGATCTTCCACAATAGAGTAGTTCTGGGCAGCCCTAGCATTTGGATTAATCGTCGAATGCTTGGTAGATGCTTTGGGCATCCGAGGTTAGGCTCAACAGTAGGCCTTGTAATATGAAGCGGCTCAGTAGCATCGGGAGCACCCTTAGCTTTTGAAGACTCTTCTTCGCCATAATCACGGGATCTCGTAGCGACATCCACGTGAGCACTCATCATGTATATGTTTGATGGTATTTCCCCTTCCTGGGTGCCCCCAGAGGAAGCCCCAGAATTTTGATTCGCGCCAACAACTAGCTGTTTCCCTTGGGGAAAAGGGTTTGTCAACACAACCTGGGAACTAGAAGAACCCTACTAAGCTAACAAGCGCTGCGCATCCTGAATTTTAGGGCAAAGGTGTGTAAGATGGTCTCCAGCACACAACTTGCATGGAAACTTCACTTTATTTTTATCCTTTGGACCCTCACCAACATGCTCGTTGGTTTTATTCACATTACCTTTCCCATTCTTGCCCTTTTTCTTATTATTCTGTCCCTTCTTTTTCCCTTCGGATTGTTGATTTCCTTTGGGATCAGAAGCTTGGACGACATTTACTGACAAAGATTGGGAAGGCAATGACTCAGCAGGCACAGCCTGACCAGAAGGAGCAGATTGTATAGACAACTGCTACAATTGAGTAAGCAGGCTAGCTGCACCACTATTGATTGACCCAATAATTCCATCACCATGAGGACCAGGCTTAGTTTTAGATAAATCTAATTTGGAGCGAGGAGCATTGGGAAAATATTTATGGAGGACCCCAGACTGAGAATATATCAGTTCCAACTAATGGGCCCTAAAAATAGCCTGTTCCTCATAAAATACCCTAGACAGGGATACATCTTTAGAAATGTCTGACTGCAGAGATTTCAGAAACCATTCCAAAAGGAGTTCTCCTGGAATATGAGCTTTAATAAGCCTCTTCCTTCTCCACCATTCCTGAATATGGTCAGAAATGTGGGTTGCGTCGTCCTGCTTAAAATTAGCTAGGAGTTCAGTCCCGGCATCATAACGGATGGGCAAATGAAAATGATTTAGAAATGTAAGAGCCAGTTCTCCAAATGTAGCAAAACTGCCCCCAGTTAGCTCAATATACCATTTGGCAGCGTTTCCAATTAGGGTGCGTTGAAACAATCTCAACCTAATCGAATCATCGATCAGGGAGTTAGAGGAACACCATAAATGGAAGGTGGTGATGTGATCAGCCGGATCCTCTCCATTCTTGCCTTCAAACTTTGGAGTGTCTAAGGGAAGTTTGGTGGGAACCGGAGGCCACCTTGGACTGTACCGGATTGGATCATTCGTCAATTTCGACAAATCTGGCAAGTTCAACGTTGCCAGAAAAGGTAAATGAGGCGGAGCTTGAGGATTCCATCCTTGATGGGATGAATTCCCAACATTCTGAAAAGAATACCCTGGATTTGATAAGGCACCAAGTTGCCAAAAAGAACTCGTAGAAAAAGGAGAAGAACCTCCTCCCAACGCAGAGTTACCAAAGACTAGACCAGTCCCCCCCCTGAAGAATTAAATGAAGAGGAAAGCCCCTGATAGGGGTTCCAGGCATTAGAAAGAGGGGAAAAAGTCTGATAAGCACTCGACGAAGGGAAAGAAGCATTCCCTTGGTGACCAGCATAAAACTGATTCCCTGCCCCCGCTGTAGTTAATACAGGGTTCCAACCTATAAAAGTGGTCGAATTCTGACCTCCAGACCAAGGGTTGAAACTCTGAGTCTGAGAAGTGAACGGAAAGGACCCTAAAGAAGGATTCGAACTAGGAATATGCCCAGTTCAAAAAGGGAACTCTCGAGGTGAGCGGAGCGCTCCTCTCGGAACCAACACCAGAACCAGCTACGAAACCTTCAATCCCTTATGGAGGATCTCTCTCCACTACGTCAGATGCCACAGGGTGATACTCACTTGCTAAATTACTCCTACGCCTTCTTGAAGAAGGCTCTGGACTCTCGGGAGATAACCCTCAGATTCTCCTCGATCGATGAGGCGCTTGATCAGCCACTTTAACGAATTTTAATTAGACTCAAAAAACATAACGCTAGGCAAGCTAGGAGCAAAGAGAACTCACTACAAAAAATCCCTGAGATACAATCAAGCAAACAGCCTTCAGGTATTTCCGCTCCAGGTGATTAGGACCGGACACCAAAATACAAGAAAGCGAAGAATAGGACGTCCCGAAAGTAGTCTAGGATAATTACGGCCCAGGCCTACTAGCGAAGGTAACAGAAACAATTACGCCGACCTCTTAATGACAGCCTTTGCCGGCACAAGTACCCAAGCTTCGCAAGGGCACCCCCCAGAAGTACTACTGAAAGTGATACGACGTCTGCCTCAGGTACCACGGGTATTCCCCCCGCAGTCACCTATGTGGAACCTAGGAAGGGCAACTATGGGCACCAATACATGTCAGAAGCTAGGCGGAATAGTCTTGAGGTCAGATTCAGCAAATCAGAGAGGGGGTATCTCTCTTCTCGGCCTTCACTTCCCCTCGTGCTTGACTCTCTGGAGGAGAGCTTTCCTGGTCCACCTAACGGAGTTGGATTTCACTCAATTAATAAACTTCTATGTTTTTCTTTGAGCGGCCTTGGAGATTTAACTCTCCACTCACCTAATCCAAGGCCCTACAACCTAGCTATTTGGTGTATGACACTTAATAAAAAACTTGCTAGTTGCTTTTAAATTATAGCGCTTATTTTAATCGGCTGTTATATTAAGTCAAAGGGATACGGAAATGAAACTCGTGGTGTTTTGTGACGCAGAAAAGAAATTAATAAAAACCAAACTACATGCAAATGCAGTAATTGCCTTTCGATGAAAAGAAATTTCTACAAAGGTTCTACGAGACTAAATTTTTTTTCTTTTCAGATAACAAACTTCACACTCACAAAAACTATGAAAATGACTAAATGCTTAAGTGCACCTGATGCAAATCACTAAGAGCATGCAAATTCTAAGATGAAAAATCTACTAAAGCAGAGAGAAATTTCCCAAAGATCCTTCAGTTTTATCACTTATTGATTGTCCACAAAGCTAGTTCCCGAAGTCAGAAACTCTCAGTATAAAGACATCAAAAACGCTTGAAACAAGAGGAAGAAACCAATGATAATTCCTTTCCAAAATCAAGTCAAAAACCAAAGGGAAGAAATCTCAACAAAGCTTCAAAAGATATAACGAAACGAAAACAAAAATGCAAAACAAAAGCAAATGCCAAAACAAAATGTTTTTTGAGCTTTTGAATTTTATAAAAAGGAAGAGCTCGAAGAGACCAAGAAGACTATCAAATCCCAAGCCAAACAACTCTGAATCTCAAGCAAAAACTTCAAAAATGCTCCAAGTCTTATAGGGCTACTTAGTAGCAAGATTTATATGAGAAAAAGAAGACAAGAAACTTAGTAACTCAGTGTAGAAGAATAGTCCAACCTTGCAGCAAACAAAAACTTCAAAGAACCAAGAAAGACTCTTCAAAAATTGCAACAAGACCTAGTCAACTGAACTCAAGAAAACCAACCAAGAAATGGGCAAAAATCGAAGTGAAAAGCAAGAAACAAAGGTAGGAAAGAGTAAATGAGCAAAGGCTCTCTGTTCTGATGAAGTAGAACAACCAAGAATCCCTAGAAAGAGATCTTGGTACTCGACCCAGAAATGCAAGCACAAGAAACAAGATTTGCCAGATAAGCTAGTTTTCAACCAAACAAGAGAGAGAAAAGACCAAAGACCACTTTCTACACAATCCAGAGGATACAAAGACACTGTAGGAATAGGTCTCCACAGGCAGACAGGACTAAAAAGCCAAGAAATAAAAAATTTCAAAATTCACCCAGGTATACGCTACTTGATAGTTTTGAAACAAGCGTGCATACGCGACTGTGTTAAAGGAAACCCGCATATACGCGACTCCCTTTAACAAAAACTGCATGTATACACGTTTGTGTACAGACAAACCCACGTATGAAAAGGTAAATAATGAAAAATAAAAAATATCAAGCCTGGATAAAGAACCAGGTCTTCAGTCTGACTGAGAAAGAGTTAACTGGACTGGAAATAAAAGTTAAAACTGTTGGAAACCTTTCAAACAACTGAAACCACCCAACAGGGGAATCACAAGAATGTGTTCCCCGGTGGGTCGCCGATTACATTTTGGGTGATCTGGGGTGAGAACAAAGTATTTCTCATACAGTTGACTGTAGGGGCATTCACCGAATCTTTCACCTTTCAAAGAAAGGATGAATCCGGAGGCTATCTGGCCCTTCTATAGACTCTGCCTAAAGAAATAAAAAGTAATCACAAAGATCCGATCAATGAAAGTATTTGTTTTAACTGCAAAGTATTCATTGATCCAACTTTAATGTGTGAATAGGCAAGTATACATATTCTGCAAATGAAGTGTAGTGGTTTGAAGATGAACTAATAAGTTTTGTTCATTGTTTAAACCTGCTTGGGAAAAGTTTGCTTATAAAAATTTACTGTTTAAAGGAGCAGAATCTGAAAATATGCAGCAAAATTATACAGTATGACAACAAATAATTGTTTAAGAGGTTCACCCCTCTCTTGGGCTACCTCCGCTGGGTCCAAAAGCCTCTAATTAGGATTTTTCCTCTTTGATTAAATGCTCAAAATGTGAATACAACTGTATAGAAGCCTCAAATGGAAAAATACACTGCAAAAATAGATTCAGAAGGCTCAAATCAGTATAAAATGACTAAACAAACACCTCCATTGGATGAAGATAGTCCAAAATAGCTCTTCTTCCCTTAGGCTCTGGTGGCTCCACGACCAAAAACGCTGGTAAATTCTCTGTTAGAGTGCCCTGATGGCTCTGAAAACACCTCCAACAGCTTCAGAATGCTCTCTACACCCAAAATCAAAAAAAAATTCGTATCAAAAGACCTCTCCTAGCCAAAGTTATGGCACTTTTACTCCAACTGCCAGTTTGGCCTAGAGATACTCCACTAAATCTGGCTAACTGCCAGATAACTCTGAC
Organism: Pinus albicaulis; assembly: GCA_034641835.2. Lineage (NCBI taxonomy): Eukaryota > Viridiplantae > Streptophyta > Pinopsida > Pinales > Pinaceae > Pinus > Pinus albicaulis. The sequence goes on from CM076580.1 coordinate 888,405,207, forward strand.
AAATCTGGAGTTCGGTGCTAAATCTTGGGAACCGCCAATAAACCTGCCAGTTGAGTGGTTAGTATTTAATGTGACCCTAACCCGCCGGACATGTGAACGAACATATATCAAACGGTGGCATTAAATATAAGCATATCGGTTTGTTTAAATTCCGCTCCGCTCCGTCTTGAAAACCTGGCCACGTAACCTTCTACCATACGCATTAAACCCACGTTCACATGTTCAACGGTGATAAAAAATGTAACCATATCCATATTGTTATGCGCGCTGGAAGTTGGTTTTGCCACGGTTCTCCGCTCCACGTGCCTTTGACTTTCAAAAACATACGTTGGGTTTAACATTTATATGAAACCTTTGATATATTATGCCATACCATATAACATTGGAATGTACGTTGCCATTAACCTTTACCCATTAAAACCTTTACACATACGTTGGATTTTAATATATGGTATGTGGGTTTAACACATTTGAATATTTCGAATTTAATTTAATGTATTGTATAGTTTAAAATTTTAAATTTGATTAAGGTTTAATTTAATTTATTTTTAATAATTAATTTTTTCCCTTTGAAAAAAATCAAACTTTCTATTAATAATAGAGAGTCACAAAACATATGCATAGCATTTCGTTTCAACTCCTGATCTTTTTCTAGAGAGGGAGAAGAGCAGTCTCGACATCCTTGGGTACGCACAGGTACACCAAAGGCTGCCAAGTCAAAAATAATTGTTCACCAAAAAAAGAGGCACTTCCATTCTTTCGTATCTCCCGGCATATCACCAAAACAGAGATAAAAAAAGAGTAGGAAAGGTACCATCAGCATCTGAAGAGATAAATTTTCAGACATAGCAACATAACAGTAAACCTGTAGAGACCAGCAGTAGACACTATCCCGATCTCGAGGTCAGTTGAGTAACAGAAAAAGAAAAGGAAAATTGTTTTTGGGAATACTGTATCGGAGGGCCTCCTCATAGGAAAATAGCCCACAGAAAATATAAAAGTAAATACCATAGTTTTGAGTAAGAAACTAACAGTTTTAAAAGAAGTTTAACATAACATCTAATAACATAGAACTGAACAGCTGCAGCAAGGTAAAAAGGAACAGCCAAGAGGATAAGCTGTCATTCAAAAACTGGCTGGGCAATAGGATTGATCACCCCATTGTCCATCTCTATCACATACCAGGTCCCCAGATCTTGTTGAACACCTGTTTTAGATAAAATGTCTACCTCCTAGTTTCTTTCCCTGTAAATGTGGCAAACAGTGATTTCATTAAAGAAACTTTTGATACGAAAAATCTCATTAAGCAAAGGAAGCAAAATATAATTCCTGCATTGTTGAGTCTTGTTGAACCAATTCACAACATTTTTTGAGTCACCAAAAATCTGAACCTGTCTCATCTGTCTCAAGGATAACCAGCAAAGAAGGTGATGTAAGGCCTTTAGCTCAGAAAAATTATTGGTCCCCTTCCCAAGGCCAATAGAGGCTCGAAAAGAAATTTCAGGAGCAACATAAATAACCAAACCTGCTCCGCACCGTCCATTTCCATCTGCAGCCCCATCGAAATAGGCCCACAGAACAGATTCCTTAATAAGTTCAGGATGAATAGAGCGAGGGATCGAGCGCCCAGATGGAGATGGAATGCTGTCATAAATTGCTGCCCCTTCCGCGGCAAATTTTCCAATTGGGAAGGGAAGATCTTTGAAGATAACTTGGTTCCTAGCTAGCCAAGTGCCCCAAGCTATCAGAAGTGGGATGGAGCGAACTTTGTCATCAGAAGCCTCCTGCCACCACTGGGACCATGCTTGCTGGATACTTTCTCCTTCCCACCTGAGGGGAGAATTAATGAGTCTTAAGGATTCAACCCAAAGACTGACATTGAAAGGACAAGTGAGAAATAAATGCATTGAAGTTTCCTCATTTGCTTTGCAGAGAGAGCACCATCCTAGGCCTATTTTCCCCCTTTTCTGCAAGAAATCCCACGTTGGCACTTTTTTATGAAGGATGCACCAGAAGAAGAGTCTGGTTTTTGCAGGGCATTTCAGCTTCCATAGGAGTTTAGACCACCATGCGGGATCTTCCCAGCCTTGTTGGGACATCAGCCATTTATAGCCCATCTTGGGAGTGTAACTTCCTGTCTGCGCATGGACCCACACTAGCTCATCCCTTGCCTCCGAAAACCGAACAGAGGAGTTTTGAAGGTCCAACACAAAGAGGCTCCATTCCTCCCTCCATCTCTCCTCTAATTGAAGATCATCTGCTGACAACCACCCTTGCCTCCAGATGGAAGTAGTCCTGGGATTAGCTAGCTGATTCAGAAAAAGGTATCCCCGATAAGATAGAAATAGTTTCAGGTCATGAGATAAGGCGTATCTTTCCGAACACCCAACCCAGGGATCACATCCAATCCTCACCCGAGCACCATCCCCCACTTTCCATGCTAGGCCTTGTTCTATAGTGTGAGCCGAAGCAACTACAGCCTTCCAAACCACCGAGGCATTTTTGGAAGACTTTACAGGAGTGCGGACCCATTCAATAGCTGTGACAGGATCTATATACTTTCTTTTCGTAACAGGAGACCATAGAGAGTCAGTCGAAATAAATCTCCTTGTTAGCTTGGCAGCTAAGGATTTAGAAAAGCAAGACAAATGCTTTAATCCCCATCCTCCCCACTCTTTAGGTCTCGAAATATTATCCCAAGCAACCCAGGGAGTCACATGTTCCACTTTAGATCCGGCCCATAAGAATCTGCTACACAATTTATCAATAGAGGCTAGAATACCTTTAGGTACCCACATGAGACTGGCCCAATAAACAGGAATTGCCATCAGGATTGAATTTATTAGGACCAGCCTCCCTGCTCGAGACAACCATTTATGACTCCACAAGTTGAGCTTCTTTTCTATTTTTATCAGCAGCCACTTCCAATCCTGTATCCGGTAGGAGTTAGGTTTCAACAAGAAGCCCAAGTATTTAAAACTTTCCTGCAGAGTTTTGACTTTAAATGGAAGAACTGCCCCCACTCTGCCACTCTCCTCTAAAGACATACCCGAAATTGTAAGGGTCGATTTCTGCTCATTGATTTTAAGACCTGTCGCTTTGAGAAAAAGGTCCAAAATGCTTTTTAGATTTCTACAATCCTCCACACTTCCATTGTTGAATAGGATAATGTCGTCTACAAAGAGTAGAGGGTTACCCACAAATTAATTGCCACTTCAATCCCTCTTAGATCTCCTTGTCTTTTTGCCCTACTAATCATTAGACTGATCCCCTCTGCAGCCAGCAGGAAAAGAAGAGGGGACAAAGGGCAGCCTTGTCTCAGCCCTCTCTCCGGATTGAAGAAGTTTGAAGCTGACCCGTTAATTAGTACAGCAATAGAGGATGAAGAAATGCAACTCATAACCCATCTAACAAAATCAAATCTGAAACCAAGGTGAGTCAGCAGAAGACGTAAGTACATCCAGCTAATTCTGTCATAGGCCTTTGATAAATCAATTTTAACAATAGCCCCTTTCTTACCATTCCTCTTTAAGCTATGCAGAGTTTCTTGAGCGATTCCCACAGCTTCATGAATCTGTCGTCCGTCTAAAAACCCAAACTGCTCAGGAGAGATGTGCTTAGATAAGAAAGGTTTTAACCTGGAGGCTATGAGTTTAGCAATAATTTTATAAACACAGGTACAAAGGGAAATAGGCCGAAAGTCATCAAAAGAGACAGGCTGATCAGATTTGGGTATGAGAGCCAAAAAAGTTGAATTGAAAGGTTGATAGATAGATCCAGAAGTTCTCGACTCATCTACGACCGCAACCAAGTCATCCCCCAAGAATTCAAAGAAATGAAGGAAAAATTCCACTGCCCACCCATCAGGCCCAGAACTTTTGTCCTTCTGCATATCCTTGAGAATGTCCTCCACTTCCTGTTTTGAGACAACTTCCATAATAGAGTCATTGTCTTCTTCCTCAACATATCGAGGAAAGAATTGTGCAACTCTGATAACCTCCACTATGGAAGCTTCCTCCGGGGCTTTGAAAAGATTCTTGAAGTGACTAACACCAAGAGAAGCCAAATCTTCAAAGGATTTTGCCATTTCCCCATCCTCCTTTTTCAATTCCCAAATTGTGTTAGCAATTTTTCGGCCCTTTGCATAATTCTGAAAGAACTTAGAGTTTTCATCTCCCGCTTGCAGCCATATGGCTCTACTTTTCAGTCTCCAGCTTTCTTCTCTTAACTAAAGAATTTCACGCCGAGAGGCTTCCAACTCTTTAATTCTGTTTCTTGAAGCCAGGGACTCATAACCAGTTCCATCCAGATTTTCCAATAGGTCTAGTTCAGAGTTTATACTTTTGAGCTCCTCTTCCTCCTTTAATTTCTTCTGATGCACCCATTCTTTTGAGGCTTGCTTCATTCTCTTAAGATTGTTCGAAAAATGGGCACTTCTACTTCCCTCTTCATTAAGGATGTCCATTCTCCAGGTGGCATGAAAAAGAGCTTCGTAGGATTCATCCTTTAGCCAAGATGAGTTGAATTTAAAAGGGGTTCCTGGTTTCTTTGCATCTCCTTTTAATTCCAGGAGGACCGGGAAATGATTAGGGTGACCTCCTTCTCCAACCTAGTGTCTGAAAATTGAAAGAAAATCCACCAGATTCTCACAGAGAAGGAAACGGTCTAGTCTTTTGCCCACCCAATCATCTCCTAGGCGTCTGTTTCTCCAGGTTGGGCGCAATTTGATCAACGGGGCATCCACCAGGTGGGAGGAAGCAATTTTATTCAGAAAAAGGACAGAGAGGGGGTCCGAGTGGGCAGTAGCACCCCAAGATTCCGAATCCCCCAAAGAGAAATTTAGGTCTCCTCCAATGATTAGGTAAGGGTGGGAGAGGCAAGAGAGATTGAAGAAAGAGTTCCAAAAACGTTCTCTCTCCAAACAAGGCCCATAGATATTCAGAATAAGGAAGGAGATGCACAATTCACTGGAATAGAGTTCCATTGCCAAGCAGTTTTCTGAACCCGAAGATGAGACTTCCTTGAGCTTCCTCATATTATAACCAGAAACCACACCCCCCAACCTACCAGCAGGATCGAGAGCTGAGAAGGCCCATCCAGGCAAAAGTTTATGAAGAGTACAGATAACATCATCCCCTTGCCCCAAAGTTTCTTGGAGGAGAATAACATCAGGATTATAGGATTGCACAAGGTTTTTGAAGGCTAGCTTTTTCGGCTGGCTAGCTAAGCCTCTGCAATTGAAGGAAAGGAAGATCATCAAGGAACAGGGGGGGGGGGGGTGGTGGCTCCGCTCTAAGCACCCCAGGAAAATTTTTCCGTTTCCCGTCTGCAATGTCAATGACAGCTTTAAACTGAGCTTTTGAGAGTTCAGATTTTCTCCCCCTTAACTTCCTTGGCCCGATTACCATAGGGTCCAAGGCAATGCCTCCAACTGCCTGACCCTTACCCTTTCTATTGGCCAACGAACGAAGATTGTAGGGAGGGACAGCCAAGGTGTGTCCACCGGAATCGACAGAAGAAAAAGCAACCTTAGAGACAGGCAAAGCAGCTTCAGAAAGGGGAGGGACTGAGATGATTATACTATCTGAGGAGGCTTTAGTTAAATTCAGCACAGAGAAATCGTCTAAAATCTACCTGGAAGGACCAGGCCCTTCTGAGAGAGACTGAAAGATACAAGCTGAGGGACTAAAAGAATAAGGAGGAAGAGGAGACGTACCCGCCATGGTCGCCCTAGCAAGCTCTTCAGGAACAGGAGCCAGGGAGGCCGGCGGAATAAGCTGAGAGGAAGGTACAGGTTTACCATCCGAGCATCGATCCTGCTCCATAAGATCTAAAATCTCTGTAACCCTCGTCTGAGTTTCGGAATGCAGAGAAGTCTTCGGCTGTGCCCCCCCAGATTCATGAGCAGGAGCCCCCTGGGGGCAATAAGGTTTCATCTGACGCCGACGACGATGATGTCCTAGGGGACATTCCTTCGCAAGATGACCATGCTTGTGACACCGAAGGCATCAGAAAGGGAGATTCTCATAGTCCAGAGTTTGAAGAAACTCAAGGTCCCTGTACTTTAGCGTCATCGCATCCGCCAAACCCTCCCTCGGGTTGAGGCTCACCAACACTCGAGCCATACTCCTGTCCCTAGTTTTGATGTAAGAGTTATCATACTCCAGAAATTTTCCCAGAGTATTACCAATAGAGACAAAAATAGATCCCGTCCAGAATTGAAAGGGGAGACCAGGGAGATTTACCCAGACTGGGGACTCCGCCAATTTCTCCTTCTGCGCATCAAACAAAGGAGTCCATCTGCGGAATAGAATGGGGCGCTTCCCAAAACTCCAATTTCGTTCCAAAACCCAGTTCGTATGAGATTTGTTGTCGAATTGGATGTTAAACCACCCCCTTTCCAGAACAGTAATCCCTGAAGGCTGTCCCGGGGCTTCTTTCCACTCGGATTGGACCCAGTCCGCTATGTATTCAACCGAGTACTTCCTTCCTCTTACGCGGCCAACTAGAATTGTCTCATACGCTTCCATTATTTGTTCTATACTGATATCTACCCCCAACAGACAGCTCGGCCGAAGCTCTTTCTTCTTAATAGACTTTGTTTTCTTTCTCTTTCCCCCCCACGACTTCCTTGAAAGTCCCCCCTTCTCCCTGAACATTTGGAGCAGGAAAATCCGGCACAGACGATACTAGCGACCCTTGCCCCCCTTCTTCAAGCACATAAAGAACTTCTTCTCCCTCCGACCCCCTCTGCTGGATTCCTTCGGCGACCCCAAGCTCCTTAGAACAAGCCACACCCAGAGGGGTCGAGTTCGAAGTCGAGACCCTAGGGTTTCTGCCGGCCACACCACTAGTTGAGGCCCAGGGCTGTCGAAATTCGAGAGCAGCACCCTGAAGGGAGTTTAAAGAAAAACCACCGCTACCTTGTGGGGCTCCCTGACCCTGAGGTGCTACAGGCAATGGGTAGCCATGCCAGGGGAAAGCTGAACCTTGCGAGGTTCCACCATCAAGAGCCCCTTATCCTACACGATTAAAACCTGAAAAACCTTGCAAGCCATGGCTTCCAACGATATCTTCCAAACCACCAGAAAACTCAGGGTGGACAGTATTACCTTGGTTCTCGTTCAAAGAGGTGAAAGAGGGGGCTGCTTCAAAGTTTTCGCCCAGTCTTCGATTGCCCTCAGCTGCTCGTGGTTCTCCACAGGAGATAAACCCGCCTGCCAATGGCCATTCCAGGTACACTGGAGAGATTCTTCGAGCAGACTTGCTCCAAACTGCAAACCTCCCACAACCGCCTCCTCGCCAGGTCCCTGGAGATTTACATTGCTTGGGAAAAACAAATCGAGATTCTTAGAAGAGACCTCATGTCCCCAACACGTCAAAAGGTCCTCTGGCGCAGGTTCGAGCTCAACACATTCACTATCAAACCCCATCTCTGCCGCGCCCAGCCAATCTTAAACCAACACGGCGAGAAAACCGCGACCGCACCAAAACCCTAGTCGACAAAGCCCGTTGCAGTATACAAAGACGGTAAAAATGAAATAACCCCATTCTGAGGTTGTAAAACTAATTACGCGAAACCCTACCTCGCCACAGAGTCCTCGGGGTCAGAGATTCGTAGGACAGGTGTGGAGCCGGGTATAGAGTCTGACGTAATCCTGTCACAGTGAACAGTGAAGTGCCAGGGCCAAAAGACCTAGGGCCGAGGAATGAAACCCTAAGGTTCATCGGCACTTCGCTCACAAATACTTACATTTCTTAATAATTAATTAATAATATAATATATGATTAATAAAAATCATATAAATATTAATAAATATATAATTTAATTAATTAATTAAACCTTAATAAAAAATAAAATTATCCCATCACAACATATTAAAAATTTTTCTTTCAAAATTGAAAGTTATTGGGCGATTTCAAAATGCAATATCTCCTCCATATGGTAACGAAATTCAGTGCCGTTAGCGACTACAGGATCGTATTGACGAGCTCTTTCCATTCGATCTAGTTTGGATCAATTCTGAGCAACTTCATTTTTGAGCATTTTTCTACAAAAGACTTGATCCCCTTATCACACCTCCCAAATGGGAAGCTTTTGGACCCTCAAAAGCTTTCTGATTACTGAAACTGATGATGTGGAGACTGATTCTCCACTCTTCCACCCTTGAATAACTGAAATCTACCCGATTTCATCAAATGAAGCTTTTGAGAAAATGATAATCTGTCTCTGGAATCAATTGATCGACCATTGCTAAGATTGACGGAGTCATGATGAAAATGATTAAAATTTGTAGAACAACAATTGTAATCTGCAGAAAACAAACTTTCTCTACATTGATCAAACTTCCAGAAAGACTTAAAATGACTTTCACCTTGCAAATTGTTCCCATGGCGAATTCTACCATTCTGAAACCATCTTTGTCCCATGCTGAATTGTGTGTCCTTCTTGCTTGCACTGCTTTGCTTTGACACTTCATTCTCTGCATTGGCTGACCCAAAAGGTAATTTGTGCAACATAACATCATCTTTTTTCAAAGACAAACTGTTATCAAACTGAGACAAATTATTAGCAACATCATAAAAAGGTGAATGCTCAAAATCTGGTCGTTTCAACATCAACAAAGTTAGACTTTGACTTGCATTAACCAGTCTTTTCAATTGACTTGCATGGAGTAAAGAAGATTCCAGCTTCTTCTTGTGAGCTCTCACAATGTACTCTTTACCATCTTTGAACAAGTGATACTTGTTTTCATGGCGATAAAAGATGGCCTTCCTGTCAAATAAATAAGGACTTCCCAAAACAATACCTGAGATATCAAGTGGCACCACATCAAGTTCAACTGTGTCAATAAAATGTGCAGTTATTGCAAAGCGCAATATGCACTTCCTTGAAACTTGCAAATTGGCATCCTTGCATATCCATCCAAGTGGATAAGGCTTCGGATGTGGAATGGTCTCAAGTTTAAGCTGCTTGACCAAGTCTTCAGATATGAGGTTAGCTTATGACCCACTGTCAAACAATGTGTCAATTTTGGTATGTTTTGAAACTACCCTCACATGGAACAGTTCAATTCTTTCTTCCTCATTAGGAGCTTGTGTATGACAGTTTGAAGAACTAGCACTTGCTTGAGTTTCAATTTCCTTCCCTTTCAAACTTTTCAAACCCATGGCTGCAATTTTTGTTTCGTCACCTGAATCATCACCTAAATCTTGTGGTGTAGTTGTAGTAGTTGCATTTTTCTTCTTTCCCTTGTTTTTGTTAAACTGGTTTCTTTTTTCAGGATGAAGTTTCCAACAGTTTTTCTCTTCATGGCCACTCTTTGAACAATGTTTACAAATGACCTTTTCACCCTCTTGTTTGATAGATGCATTTTTCTTGCCTTTTCCTTTGTTTTTCTCTTTGTTCTTTCCTTTGAAAGTCTTGTTTCTACCCTCATCAAAAGTATTCTTTCCTATAGCTTCTAAATGTGTAGCATGCACACAGACTTCATCTAAGCTGGTAGGATTGAACATTAGGATAGTATGTTTAAGGTAACTGTGCAAACCTCCTATGTATTTCATCAAGGTGTCTTGACTTTGTAAGTCTACTCCAAGTAGAAGTGCTCTCCTTCTAAACTCTTGGGTATAATCTTGCACATTTTGACCCTTAAGTTGCCTAAAATTTTTCCAATTCATGATTGCTTTTTGAATATGAGCAAGAGGATAAAATTGTTTCTTAATGGCTGTAATAAACTCATTCCAAGTTAGAGTTATCTTACCATAATTTTTAATCTCCTCTCTAGTCTTGGCTTCCCACCAAACCAAAGCTGCTCCATCCATTCTCAAAGAGGCTAATTGGATTTTTGTGTCATCATCATGCAAATTCTGAATTCTTAGATAGACTTCCAGCTGTCTTATCCAGTTATCCAATTTCTCTGCATTAACATCACCATTAAACATTGGCAACTCAAACTTTACATCAAGCTTCAACAAAGGATTTTTAAGAGATTTTTTTGTTTTATGTGACTGATTAACAGAAGTAGAAGAGGATGATGTGGAGGAAGAGGATGACGATGGAGATGAAGGATCACCATTTCCTCCATTCCCTTTCTTAGACTCATCTTTGTCTTTCTTCCCTCCTGAAGAATCTCCTTCTTCTCTTTGGTTTCTAGACCCTTCTCCAACAATCCTATCATTTCTCTCCTGGTATAGGATCCTAACCATCTCAGTCAAGTCCAAGAAAGCTTTTCTAAAGACTCTTTCTTCTTCCTTGGGATTCATTTCCTCATGTACTTCTCCTTCTCTGGAAGACATGTTTGTGGCTGATTCTAAGGCTAATGAGGATGAAATGGAAGGTGGATGTAATGGCACTCTAGCCCTCCTTGGTTGAGGATTAACTTATTCTCTAACCAATTGACCTTCCCCTCTTTGCAATTTCAGCCTAGTAAGCATCAAGTTTTGCAGAATAATACAATTTACTTGCACAAATTTCACAAACTCTTAAGAAAAACCTTGAGCTCTGATACCAACCTGATCTGAAATCGTGAGAACAAAGTATTTCTCATACAGAGATTGACTGTAGGGGCATTCACCGGATCTTTCACCTTTCAAAGAAAGGATGAATCCGGAGGCTATCTGGCCCTTCTACAGACTCTGCCTAAAGAAATAAAAAGTAATCACAAAGATCCGATCAATGAAAGTATTTTTTTTAACTGCAAAGTATTCATTGATCCAGTTTTAATGTGTGAATAAGCAAGTATACATATTTTGCAAATGAAGTGTAGTGGTTTGAAGATGAACTAACAAGTTTTGTTCACTGTTTAAACCTGCTTGGGAAAAGATAGCTTATAAAAATTTACTATTTAGAGGAGCAGAATCTGAAAATATGCAGCAAAATTATACAGTATGACAGCAAATAATTGTTTAAGTGGTTCACCCCTCTCTTGGGCTACCTACGCTGGGTCCAAAAGCCTCTAATTAGGCTTTTTCCTCTTTGATTAAATGCTCAAAATGTGAATACAACTGTATAGAAGCCTCAAATGGAAAAATACACTACAAAAATAGATTCAGAAGGCTCAAATCAGTAGAAAATGACTAAACAAACACCTCCAATGGATGAAGGTAGTCCAAAACAACTCTTCTTCCCTTAGGCCCTAGTGGCTCCACGACCAAAAACGCTGGTAAATTCTCTGTTAGGGCGCCCTGATGGCTCTGAAAACACTTCCAACAGCTTCAGAATGATTTCTACACCCAAAATCAAAAAAAATTTCGTCCAAAAAGGACTTTCCTAGCCAAAGTTATGGCTAACTGAAGTTGGCCCTTCAAAAGCTCCACCAAATCTGCCTAACTGCCAGATAACTCCGACAAATTAGGAAATGGCACTGAATTTGGCGGGCGCTCCAAATAAAACAGGCAGTTAAATTTAATGCTGAGGGAATCGTGGTCACATGCACCACCGAACCCGCCGGCATATGTTGGATCAAAACGGTTAAGGTGACCGTAACCTCCACGAAACCCTGCCGGGATTAACGTTCACATGTTCAACGGTGATAACAAATGTAACCATATCCATATTGTTATGCGCGCCGGAAGTTGGTTTTGCCACGGTTCTCCGCTCCACGTGCCTTTGACTTTCAACATATACGTTGGGTTTAACATTTATATGAAACCTTTGATATGTTATACCATACCATATAACATTTAAATGTAAACGTTGCCATTAACCTTTACACATTAAAACCTTTACACATACGTTGGATTTTAATATATGGTATGTGGGTTTAACACATTTGAATATTTCGAATTTAATTTAATGTATTGTATGGCTTAAAATTTTAAATTTGATTAAGGCTTATTTTTTTTTTTTAATAATTAATTAAAATATATAATTAATAATATAATATATGATTAATAAAAATCATATAGATATTAATAAATATATAATTTAATTAATTAATTAAACCTTAATAAAAAATAAATTTATCCCATCACAATATATTAAAAAATATTTCTTTCAAAATTGAAAGTTATTGGGCAAATTCAAACTGCAATATCTCCTCCATACGACAACGGATTTGAGTGCCGTTTGCG